>SDVV010011046.1:0-16004 GCA_016164225.1 Gammarus roeselii
CGCCCACACGGCGCGCACCACACACCTTCTTCGCACATCTCAGCAACGCATCCCTTAACGTCTCCCATTCTTCCTCCACATCTCTCAGATCCTGTCCTCACGTTGTCATATTCTTCCTTCAACGTCTGCTGGAACTCCTCGGCTCTACTTTTCACATTCAGTCCACTCACTTTCACTACCTCTCATCCTCCTCCCACTCGTTTGTTGCCCTTCCACTTCTGCCGTCTAAACGTCAGAATTTCGGCTAGTATGGACCCATTAATCTTGAATTTTTCTCACCATACCCGTTCCGTCCAATTCGAATAAAGTCTTTATTGTTCCCATCAATCGTAGTCATTCCGGCCTTACCTCTCAAACACTACCTACATCTTGAAGACATTAATCCTATTTCTCTCTTCCGCCTTCGCCACCCACGTCTAAGCCCAGCAGAGCTCAGTCGAGACGACAACTCAAACAACAGTTTCTTTGCTTCCATACCCACTGTCCTACAGCTCATTACTCTCTTCAGTGCACCCAATGCCTAAACCCTTCATCACCGTAGATTTCACCTCAGTTTCCACTAGTTCTACCTTCTCTACATAGAAATATAAATACTTTTACCCAGCGATTAAAAGAGCTGTGCGAAATAATTAGAACATGGAATGGTCTGATATTCCTATGAGAAATGAATTTCGTAGCTACTATTAAAGACACACCCATACCTTGGGTCTCATCAAGCAACCTATCTCGACGGACTGAAGTAACTCTATGCCGATTGAGAAAAGGACATAGCAGACTAACACACAGACACTTAATGGAGGCGTCGCCACCTCCTTACTGCATGGACTGTCTAGTCCTTCTTACAATAGGCCATGTCTTGGCAGATGCTCCACATGGACGGAATGTCGACGCACATACTTCCCCAGGAGTCGATTCCTGGACCTTCCTAATATACCCTGCCTGATGCTTACTGGGTTTCCTCAGAGACAATTCAGTGCGGAACCACTTCTCAGCTACCTCCAAGAAACCGGCTTCTAACTTAAATCTGATCTGCTGTGAATTGATCATACTTAATATTACTTACCAATAAACTCCTCCACCCCTGAGGACCACCGTTTTCTTTGCTCACTTCGAGTAGGACACATTTGTGACCTCTCCCTATATTCCTATGAACAGTAGTGACCTAAGCATGCCGTGAGCCGGAACAGTCCTAGAGACTGACGATGACTCGATGCCGAGGTAGGCTGCTGGTTTGACGTTCAGCGCCAGAAGGACATTGACTCCAGTGCACTAGGAAGCTTTGACACTCTAATCTAATCTCCGCTTAGGAGCCTAGGTTTTCACAATCCTGACCTTACTTTACTATCGACCACATAACTCGCTCTTTCTTTCCACACACTCTGACACAAGTCAACACAACTTGTCCGAATCTGCTACCAGTGTCGTACCATCCGCAAACAGCAACAACTGACAACTGTTTAATCCACCCATTTGGTCCTAACAACTCTAAACCTCGGCCCGTTACACTCGTGTTCATCTCCCTGACCACTACATCCACGTAGGGATTGAAAAGCCTTGGAGACAGCGCAACTTTGTCTCAGTCCAAATTCACTGCGTAGAAGCACTCGTCTGGCTCCCTACTCATGACACATGCACTGCTACGAACATAGATATTGGACCACACTTAACAAAATTCCTCCCACTCCTTACAAACACAACACGCGCTACAACGCCTCCCTGTCGACTTTATCGTAGGCCTTTTCCAGATTCATGAAGGTCCGAAACATATCCTTTCTCTCTGCAAGGTACTTTTCACTGACTTGTCACCGCTAGTCATTTGCACACTCTCGACCAATCCTGAAGTCACTGTCCTTCGCCAATCGCGCTATTCGTACTGTCACTAATCCTCTTGATTACCACTTTCCCGTACAAGTTGCCCTTCCCACTCAGCAAACTGATACATAGTGAGTTCCTTCCTTAATTTTTGTTTATTTTTTCGTTTCTACAGCGGAATAACGAAAACACTGCGCCACTCAATCGTCACCATACCCGACAAAAAAAACAGACTCTGTAGCCTAACAACCATGACATTACCGGCACATAGTATTTGCTTTACATCACCACAGAATGTGTCCGTGTTCTGTTGACGTATGGCACGAGCCGCAGTATATTGTTTTTTTGCCATCTTTTGTTCCACTCTCCGGCTCCTGCTGACGGCAAGCAATAGAGTGGTGCATTTATGCTTGAAAGAATATACGGTAGCGCAGTTGTGAATGTTGGCCGGTAGATTGGTGAAATTTTTTGGAAGTGAAATTATGAACGCTTGGACACTCTGAACTCGGCGTCAATATTATTTTCATTCCGCGTTGATCGTTGATGGGCCGCTTCCCGAGTTGAAAACACAATTGCAATTTGTTCGCAAATTTAAAAACTCATGACGTTGCAAAGCCTTGTTCTTTCATGGTCGTTCAACCAGCCTAGTTTCTTCAGTAGAGGCGTCCGCGTGATTACTCAATCTAAATTTCGCACTTTAAGCTGCATTTACATTGAAGTTTATCCTACGGTGAATGGCAGATAGCACTGTTATCTTGCACTGTTTCCATACGGTAGAACAGTAGTTTGAAAGTAATAAAATACAGGAAGTCAAGACCTAAAACCGAATTGAACGATGCCATGCTCTGTTTTTCAGGCGTAGCAAAATGCACAAGAGACGAGTCAACATGCTGAGTCATCTTCTTGAAGAGCTCAACCAGCAATTCTATCTTCAGGTCAGTGTTTGCATGTTGGAGCATTTATAGTCCATATTCAATGTATAAAATCATAATATAAGTTCCTGACATAGTCTGAAAACAGATCTTCCCGGGATGCCTCGAGCGGGGATTTAAGTGAACTTCTCATTTACCTTAGACTAGGCGGTTACTAAAGGTTTCAAATTCAAATTCAGGCTCTGCAGTCGCTGAGTAGCTTTGTTCAAGTGTGCGGTCTGCTGCGGTACAATGTTCTGGTGTCCACGTTTACAACTTTACCACACGGGTGGTCGTTTGTCGACTGCCACACAATGGAACGAAGTCAATTTAGATAGCAGCAAAAATACTCTACCTCGCCACTAAGCCGGTTACCCCTTTCTCTCATCTCAACACGCGCGTGTCGGTGGGTATAAGGGATTTCGGGCGGTGCGCTGGCGTGGTTTCCACCGCCGCAGGTGGAATCCGGGGCTAAGCAACAGCAACAACGAATGGGCCAAGACTCATTCCCTCGGTCAATGTCTATCTCCCCTGTCAGGTTTGTCGTCAGCTGCGGTACGAGCTGGCCGAAACGTACTCGTCCATGGCAGCCTGCAAGGAGAAACCTTCAGAGCCCGGTGCTGAGGTGACGCCGCAGCAGCTCGCCAAGAGCGCCAGCCTCGCCACCCTCAGCATACAGCACTACAAGCTCTTCCTAGACTCTTTCCGGACACCTGAGTGAGGAAAGCCAGGAACTTCCCAAACCCTCATCTGTGCACCACTACCCACTTCATCAATGTCAGCCATCCTAGCTTTGAACAACTCCTCAAAGACTCAGCCCACCTTGGTCTTACATCACCACACTCCAACAGCAACCGGTCGTTTGCATATTTCAGAAGTGTGCATATAATCTTTGAACGTCTCTCATTCTTTCTCATCGTTCGCCAGGCCTTGCCTTCTTTCAATGCCATAATGCCCAACGCATGCTGGTATTCCAAAGCGCTGCTTACCACATTCAGTTCACGTACCTGCACCCCCTTAGGCATCTGTTAGGTTCACGGACCGCACGGAGTCACGGCCCAACCGGGGGGGTGAACACCCTTATTTCCCTTCAGACTCCCCTCTTCTTCACCCTCCACTATCTCTCCTTTTCTCCCCCATCCTGATTTGCTCAACTTTAATTTACCTCATTTGCATCTTATGTTTAGTTGAAATTTCCTTTAATTTGCCTCAGACTTTCCTTAACAACTCTCCTAATAGTCATTGCACACACACATACACACGAACACACAGACACGCAAACTCAAACATACGCATACCAGTTCTAACTATTCTCCTTTCGGGTGGCAAATAACAGCCAAGTTGCGCTCTTTCTTTCATACAACCTTTTTCTACGACTATTCCTTCTTCTTCTTTCCAGTACGTCCTGTGATGCAGCACTGTTTGCTGGTTTGACATTCGGCGCCAGAAGAGCAATGACTCCAGTGCGCTAGAAAGCCTCGTCACTGTAATGTAATCACATCACGTACCTGCACTACCTCTCTTCATCTCTCCACTCTCCTGTTACCCTTCCACCTCTATTCCATTATCGAAATTTCCTTCCATCAGTAGATTTTTTGGTCGCTCGCTGTAAAAGGGCTAAAAAACAATGTTGATGGAGAAGGGACAAGAACATATCTGCGCTGGCCTTTTAGTAGGTTGTCATGTTGTGCCTGGATCACTGTCCCTTTCGAGATGGTGGTAAAACCCATAGACATTGCATTGGGTCTATACTCCACAACGCTTTTCACCTAGCAAGGCGATGAAGAATACGCGTTTAGTAACAAATCTCTATAATTGCTTGAATGACGGTCAGCGTTTCAGGTAAGGTCATTGACTTTGCTACACTAGGAACCCTGCTCACTCTACCCTATTCCATCCCATTTTTTCCAGGGGCAACCAACCGGCCCGGTACCCCGAGGAAACAGAGCGAGCGGCGTTGGTAGCTATGTTCCATATGGGTCGGCTGTGGAACAGGATGACTGCAGCCTCCAGGAGCCAGAGTGTGGTCAACATTTCCAATGCCATCAACTGCTTCAAGGTGAGGGGTTATTGAGGATGGGGTTGTTGACTCCACGCAGTAGTAAACTCAGTCATTGTAATCTAGAATCTTGTCTTGGGGCTGACGCACACTCTCTTTGATCTCGAAACAATCAGAAATATGGTCACTGACGTTTTTATCCGCAATTCCAGTTATTCGTAAAAGATAAGATTAAAGTGTCAAGGCTTTCTAGTGCACTGGAGTCGATGTCCTTCTGGCACCGAACGTCAAACTAGCAGCCAGCGCTGCTTCAAGTCATCGACAAATCATCCTCAGTCTCCGGAATCGTTTCGACCCACGGCATGCTTAGGTCACTACTGTTTATTGGGATATTTATTTGTAAAAGCTTTATTCTCTATTTTACGATGTATTCGATAATATCGTACTCCGACAAAGAATGATATTCTACCATTAAAGTCTTTGAAAGAGTTTTTTCTTGCAACTGTTCGTGCATTATCAACTCTTGATGGTCTCCCAGTCCTAGTGGGGAGACGTTTTTCAGCAGAATGATATGTCATGAATTATTCTAGAGGGTTTCAGACGCTGACAAATAAATGTCTGTCCCCGTTGTAACGCGCCCTCAAAAGTCGATGACTTATATAGTTATAAGGTAATCATGAGGAACAATACGTCATTTGAAAGCTCTTTTGGGCACTGCAGTGAAATGCTATGTTTTTCTTAACTTTGACGCGGCAACTTTTAACTTTGGAGGTCTTTGCGAGTAATTTAGAGATAAGAGAAACGTTACATATGCTTAGCACTTCACAAGAGCTCTCATATTATGTATTGCTTCTCATGATTATTTCTTAACTTGAGAATTCCTGTCGATTTCTGTGAGAGTGCTACAAAGGAGACGGACGGACAGATATTGTTTTTTATCAGCGTCTGAAACCTTTTCGAACGATGAACGACTCACATTTTTATGCAGAAAAACTAGTCATTTGATTAAAAGAAATGACTCCCTACTGGGACTGGGAAACAATGAAGAGTTCAGATTGCGCATTCAGTTGACAAACTAATACTTACATAGCCTATACCGAAAGATGATCTAGGCAATGAAGAGTTCAGATTGCGCATTAAGTTAACAAACGAACACTTACGTAGCCTATACCGGAAGATGATCTAGACAATGAAGAGTTCAGATTGCGCAATAAGTTAACAAACGAACACTTACGTAGCCTATACCGGAAGATGATCTAGACAATGAAGAGTTCAGATTGCGCATTAAGTTAACAAACGAACACTTACGTAGCCTATACCGGAAGATGATCTAGACAATGAAGAGTTCAGATTCTGCATTCAGTTAACAAACAAATAGCTACTTAAGTAGCCTATACCGGTAGATGATCATTCTTGGTCGGAATCCCACTTGAAACGACACATTATATTGAATATTTCGCAAAATCGAGAATCAAGCGTTTTTCAAATTTGAACTTTTTTATCTCGATACTTTCGATAAAAAGCTATTTCTCTGTAATGAGTTGGAGCCATATGGTTTTGCATTGCGCTTCTGCTTTTTATTCGAATGAATCCTGAAGCAAAAACATTACAGAGACGTTTTACAAAAGAATCTTGATAACATCCGTTGAACGTAGGTTTCGACCGATTTAGACCATTGTGTCTTTAACCTTACTTGGGAATCTCAAAACTTTTATGTTCCTCGACTGTCGTCGAGTTTTTGGGACAAATAAACTTTTGGCCACTTGGTGGCCCGTGGCGTCTTGCGCCTGTCGGTCTAAATGTCTTCCAGGTAGCGAATGGTGCGCTCAGCCGTCTGCCGGTTGAACCCCACCCCCCCCTCCTTTCCTATATAAGCGAGGGTTGGGCTACCCCATCATTCATGGGGGCTAGCGAAGTTGCAGCCCGTGAGGAGACGTTGGTGCGTAGTTGAGATAACAGGGGGAGGAGGAGGCCCCATTTTATCGAGAGTATCGAGATAACAAAAGTTATATCCTCATCCACTCGTAAAAGTCATGATTTTGCATAGAAAATACCATCATGTAGCGCAGGCTGGCCGATGCCAGAAGAGCACAGAAGTCGGATGGATCTTCTGCATCTTAAACTGAGTGGTCCCTAAGAAGCACTTGCCGTATAAGGGAATGATAACACATTTGTACAAATGGTGGTAATGACTCAACTGATTGGCGAATACAAGAATTGTCGACAACAGCAAAAAACTAGGTCCTAGCGGCAAACTAATATGCGGGCTCTGAACTTGAGGGACCAAATAATAATTAAGTATGGCTAAATTCAAATATGGCGTTGTGGCAATGGCAGTGAATATACTAGATCGACACGACAAAAACAAAATGCGGGTCGTGAGAATGAGCAACCAATGAGTAGTTACGTAATCAATACATATTGCCCTCCAGAGAGAGTGGGTGAACCGTCCGGTAGGCAATAAATTCTTAATATACCAGTACCAACAATGTGTACAATAGCTAGCTCCTATGGTAAAAAAGTTGTACTGCAAGTAAGATCAGGAAATACATATTTCATAATCCGTAACCTGAAGGATTTGCGTGGAGTGTCGCCGCCAGCGATGGTAAGATAATGAAGTACGTACTCTATGCTACGTAGAGGATGTGCTGGCCTTAACGGATGCGGTGTCCGAAACGTATGAGGCGAAAGGAGAAGGGCTATCTACCTGGTTCCCTAGGGGACGCAAGGTTGGTTAGGCTTCTCTACTGTGAAGAGGACGCCACGCGTCCAAGCGAGAGACGAGGCATACTTGCGGACATCGTGAGCTTTCGTGAAGGCATGCGGTGTGGCCTCATTGATAAGCGAGCAGATGTAGTGCCCCACCGATGACGCCCTGAGAGGCTTGCCGAAAGTCGGATGGATGAACAAAAACTTATTGTGCGATTGACATTGTGCTATGTAGGCTTTAAGTGGGGTCATAGGGCACAAGCCGTGTGCCCGGCCATCAGGCAGCAGTGAGGCGATTGAGATGAGCGGTGGCGTGTGGGCGAGGGTCTGGTTTTTCTACAGGAACTTGTCAGCGGTCAGGATGAGCGCGCATGGAGGGTTCGTGGAGAAATGGAGTCCCGTGCCTGACATGACTGTAATTTTAGAGACCCGGTTGCCTGCTGCGAGCGCGACGAGAAATAGTCTTCTGAAAGGGCGCCAAAACTAACGTCGTCGTGAGTATTGAAGCGAGGAGAGGCGAGCATGTCGAGCACCACTCGAGCTTTCACTGCGGCCCGAAACGTCATTGTGGCGGATTCTCGTGAAACTGGGCCCTAGCCAGCTCCTGAAAGATCGCTCCGCGGGTCGTGACGCCAAAGCCGTGTAAGAGGGGGCAAGTGTAGCGCATTCCTGTAGACTAGGACTGTACGAGGGTTGAGCCGCTTCTGCTTGCCGGCGTAGTGCAGGAACGTCAAGAAAGTGGACTGGTTGATGGACTGCGCCTGCGTGGCCACGTTTGAAAAAAAAGTCCAGATGCATTGGTATTGGCGTTGCGTAGATTGCCTGTGAGTGTTTGCCAGGGTGTCCGCCAGGAAGCTACTGAATTTGATCGTGAGCCTAGTTTTCAAAAATTGAAAGCGAGATAACGCGAGAAGGCTCGTGATGTTAGAGGGACCTCCCTGCCTTCTCTGCGCTGGGACACGTCGAGGGCGAGCGAGAGTTAGTTGAAAGACGCGACGACCGTGGGCCACCACAGTGCGTTGGGGTGGTCGGGGACCACAAGGACGCCGCTGTAGCGGTACGTCTAGAGTTAGCGGAGCACTTGAGGAATCAGGTTGTATGGAGAGAAGAGGTATACTTCCTTCCACTGATTCCAGTCGTATTGGAGAGAATCCACTGAAGCCGCTCGCGGGTGAGGAAACGGAGCTGCAAATAGTGGGAGCTTGTGGCTCCCCGGATGCGCGAAAAGTCGATGTGCGTGGTCCCGCGCAGAGTAGAGAGGCGGGAGAAGCACAGGCGCCAGCGCCCATTCCGTTTCTACCTGTAGGAGACATGAGAGCTGATCGGCCCAAACGTTCTGCGAACCGGGAAGGTAGGTCGCGGGAGGATCTGTAGAAGCTTTGCTTCGAACTTCTGCAGCACCGGGGCCTTGCTAGAGCCCAAGTGGTTCACCATAGTCACTGCCGGGCGGTTGTCGGACATAACGCGGACTGTGGTGTGGTGCCAATGAGCTCGCGCCCAGCGCGTGTATGATGGCCAGCGATTCCTTTGCCGTAAAATGGAAATTGCGTTTCCCGGAGAGACCAGCGGCCATAAGACTGCCGGTCGCTGCAGCATACGGCACCCCACGCTTTGTCCGATGCATCCGTCCACAGGAAGTGCTCCGAAGAATGCATTACGAACGGGACGGGGGTATGAAGAAAAGTCCTGTCGCGCCAGTGCTGAGCTGCCTGGCGGTAGGGATTGTTAAGACTGCAGGGCTTGCGGGATAGGTGGAGAGAGCGTGCTGCGATCACCACCTCGTTGAAGAAGTAGCAAGCATAGCGTAGGTAAGGTGTGGGGAAATTTATTATTCCAAAGAAACTGATGCGTTCGAAGCGAGAGGGTATCTCCGTGGCCATGTCCCTGCAGCGGTCGATGTGTCGTAAGGCTGGGTCGATGGACTCGGCCTCACCGTTGAATGTTACCCCCAAGAAGTCGATCTGCTGGGTGGGTTTTAGAATAGATTTATCCATGTGGACGCGGAAGCCTAGTTCAAGGAGAAGTTCGCAGGCCGTCTGGGTGTTGCGCCGGCAGTGAAGTGCTGTCGGTGCCCAGAGTAGCCAGTCGTCGATGTTGAAGGCCGCATCTATCCCTTGCTGGTGGAGTAAACGAATGGGCAGCTTTGCGACCGTTGTAAAGATTTTTGGTCCCAGGTTGAGACCGAATGACAGGGCCAAAAAGAAGAAAAGTTGACCTCGCAGTTTGAAGGCCAGGAACCTTAGGAACCTGGGATGTGCGGGAAGGCGTCCTCGATATCCAACTTGGGTGTACCAGAGAGGGGGGTTCAGCACTGCCCGTATGCGCTGCGGGTGGGACATGCGGAACGTTTATCCCGGGATTTATCTGTTGAGGTCGGAGATGTTGATCACCAGGCGATCTCCTACCGAGGTCTTGGGGACCGCAAAGATGCGAGATTCGTAAACCCGCTGTCTAGGAACCGCCTTGACTATGCCTGTTCTAAAACGTCTTCGCGTTGACGGTGAGAGACTGTGTGATCGAGCGGTCGTAGCGTACATTTCCAGGAGAGGCCTGTGGCGATAATGCGTTTGACCAAGGGTGTGGTTTTGGTCCAGTGCCCGAGGCGGTTTCTGCGGGTTGCCGGCAGAACGTCTGAGTTTGCGGAAGGGAGGGGAGTAGGTCCCACTGTCTGTGGTTAGCTGTGGGCTGCGAGCGGGAGGGGGAGGGTCGTTTGTGTGCCGAGGTTCTCCGACCCCTCCGCGACTACCCCTCCTTGGAACGTATTGTGTGGGTCCCTGGGCCCCCAGGGCAGGCGGAAGGGGGGGGGCTGGAGCTTGTCTGAGGGGCACCGGAGACCACCCGCCTCCCATGGGGTTGCCTAGCGTCCTGCTGGAACGTGGAACGTGCCCTGGGCGGTGCGTTCCACTATAGCCAAGGCAGAATGGCACGAAGCTCCACGAATGGAGCTTCGTGCCATTCTGCCTTGGCTATAGAGTGGATGCTGTGCGACAGCTTTTCGGTGTTGCGGGGGTCTCCGTGGAGCAGGGGCAACGAAACCTGATGTGGTGGGGAACAGAAAGGAGAGGACCTCTGTCCTGCTACGGAAAGTGTCCAGCGCTTGGCTAGACTGTGAGATCGCCCCGTCGGTGAATAGTTGAGGTTCAAATACCGACCCTGCTAGAAGAGCAGTCCGGGCGGATTCCGGAGCGAGCCTTTCCAGCGTTTGAATCCGAATCTGGTATCTCCATTGAGCTGCGTCGTAGTGGGATCCCGACAATAGTTTGTGAACGCAGCCTGTGGTGAGTTCTGACAGACAACGCAGTGACTGAAGGGTACCTGGCGTGCCGTCGGTGAGGACGGGAGTCCGGATGCGCTCAAGGATCCCCGTCAGTGATGTGCCGTAGCCGCGCAGGTTTTGAGACACCTTCGTGCGGAGTTGTAAGTTCTTGGTACGTGCTTCTATGGCAATGTGATGGATCGGGAAAGCGATCTTATCCTTTGTGGCGTCGAAGTGAGCTTTTTGGGGAGAGGATCGGAGCATTCGCGAACTCCATCAGGGACTTGACTACGGGGCAGTGTGCTGTGAGAGCAAAGTACGTGTTTGACCAAGCGTCGAGGTCCTTCGGTGCCGACCGTTGGGCAGTGTGGTATCGATTTGCTCGAGGAGTTTGGGTAGTGCATTTGGATTCGTTCCAGAACGAGCAAACCGTTCTCTCTGATGGTCACCCCCCGATGGGAGGGTTGCTCGACCGCTAAGACACTTGAGAAGCTGGAGTGAGCTTCTTCGAACCTGCTGGCGGCAGAAAAGGGGTGGACCTGCGGACGAGAAGCTGAACCGCGGTGCTGGTCAAGTCCACGGGGGAGAAAATTAAGTTAGGACCTCTCCCATGAACCTTGATCAAAATGTTAGGGGGCTCTGTGGTGTAGACCTCATTGTCGCAGCTCACCAATCCCTCTGTGTACGTCGCGCTGAGGGGAGGTACATCCCACCTCTCCTCCGGGCGAAGGCGAGGGGCGGTGTTTCGTCTGCTGCCGTGCTGTCCTCCTTTGCCTTATGTTTGTTCCTAGTCTCCGAGTAGCGAGGTGGATTGCGTCGCATACTCTGAAGTGTATGGTGGCGGGAGTCGGGATGCAAAAAAGACCGTGTGTCCGATGTAACGTTGCCAGTGTATCTCCGTCTCATGGACCGATTTCTGTTCAGGAAAGCTTTGTAGGCCGCACTGCCGGGGGCCGCTTTCATGGCCGATAGGCAGATGGCGCACCTTGCTGGCCTATACAAGTGTCCCGCGAAGCAGTTGGAGTGTCCCAGGCAAGTGGTATGGAGGTCGTTTTTGAGCTGAGGAGAGGTACAGTGGGAGCAGGTGGACCGGGAAGCAGATAGGTCTTGCTGTCGGGTGGCTTGGTGGCTCGACGCGTGGAGCGTTTCCGGCATGTTCTGATATCAGGGAGAGAGAAGTATAAGTCGGAGGTAAAGACTAATATGAGAGTATGGGTATAATACAATATTTTGCAGAAAGTGTTTGATCCGACCCAAATTTGTGTGATTATGTTGACAAAATTTATGTCGACAAAATTCATGTAGGCAAAATTTATGTCGACAAAATTTATGTGTCGACAAATTTATGTGTTGACAAATTTGGTGTGTCGACCAATTTGGTGTGCTACAGTTGTGTGTTGTCAGATTTCTGTCTCAACAACTTTCTGTCTTGACAAATTTCTGTTATAACAAATTTCTGTTTTGACAAATTTCTGTTTTGATACATTTCAGTCACGACCAATTAGTCTCTACAAATTTATGTCAACAAATTTGGTGCGTCGGAAAATTTGGTGCGTTGACAAATTTGGTGTGTCAACAAATTTGGTGTGACGACAAATTATGTGTTGTCAGATTTCTGTCTTGACAACTTTCTGTCTTGACAAATTTCTGTTTTGACAAATTTCTGTTTTGACAAAGTTCTGTTTCGACTCATTTCTGTCTCGACACATTCCAGTCACAACCAATTTCTGTCTTGACAAATTTATGTGTTGACAAATTTGGTGTGTCAACAAACTTGCTGTGACGACAAATTATGTGTTGACAGATTTCTGTCTACAACTTTCTGTCTGTACATATTTCTGTTATGACAACTTTCTGTCTCATCAAATCACTGTTTCTACTAATTTCAGTCACCACAAATTTGGTGTGTTGACAGATTTCTGTCTCAACAACTTTCTGTCTTGACAACTTTCTGTCTCAACAAATTTGTCTTGACAAATTTCTGTTCCGACAAATGTCTGTTTTGACAAATTGTCGTGTCGTAGGACGCAGCTCACTGAGAGCAAATTCAGTACGGCAGGGCAATAATTGCCGACCCCATATGTGGTTCTAGGGGCAGTGGGTCACTAATCCACTGCCCAGATGGGCCGCCCCGCAATGAATCTTACCCTTCGAAAAGGTGCGTCGATCTGTCAGGATCGAGTGAGGCGGGAGTGCTCTGCATCAAGAGCCACGAATGAATGATGGTGTAGCCCAACCCTCGCTTACATAGGAAAGGAGGGGGTTGTGGGTTTAGCCGGCAGACGGCTGGGCGCGCCACTCGCTACTTGGCAGACATTTAGACCGACAGGCGCAAGATACCGCGCGCCGCTAAGCTGCCAAAAGTTTATTTCTCCTAAACACTCGACGACAGTCGAGGAATTTGAAAGTTTCGAGACACAAAGGTCTAAATCGGTCGAAAAATCGTTCAATGGATGTTATCTATATTTCCTCCTAAAAACGTCTGTGTAACTTTTTTTCTTCAGGATTCATTCTAATAAAAAGCAGAAGCGCAATGCAAAACCATATTGCTCTTACGAGTGGAAGAGAAAACTGGAATCGCGCTAAAACGTCGGTGAGCATATTTCTGATTGAGGCGCTCGCAACAATTGATATGGTGTTTGAAAGATCTTGTGAAGTACTGCAATCACAAGCGACGTTTTTTTCTCGCGAAATTCTAATTTTGAATATTGCAAAGAGAATTTTGTAAAATTCTACAAAACTTTACCGAAATCTGCCTCCTTTTACAGTTATCAAATTATCGTCGCATGCAATGCATCGTTTGAAAACTCCTGGGAAGTCTCGATAAAATGAAGATTACTCTGAAAGCTGATGGATATTTTTTTAAACTGTAAAATTTTGCGTTTCTCTCAATTCAAACATACATTCACAAGATGATAAGGAACCTCAAGGTAACGTCCTTTCTAGTTTTCTATTCGCGATCGCAATTAGTGGGATTCCAGGAGTGGTCTCTCCCTCAATGAATGGCTCTTTATATGTGGACGACTTTACGATTACACATCGGCGCCTGCCGAGTCTCCTCTGTACTTTCAACTACTGAGTCCTATGCCCAGGTGGTTGCTCGGACGGAATGTCGAGGCTCTACAAGGTCCTAAAGCAAAACTTGTGCACTTCATATCCATCGGTCCCGCACATACACAAAACCAGATCACGGACTCCATGGACGAATGATCCCTTTCTTACATTTAGTCTGCTTTTAGGACTATTTTTCGACCAGTAGAAGAAGTGGGATACTTCGACCGCCACCAAGAAAAAATTGAATGTGAAATTCTCCAATTCCAGGAAGATCAAATGGTCGGTCGACTGAAGGCCTTGTCTCGATGCATTCACTAACTTTCCCTACCCTCGTTCCCTTCCCAACCCTCTTCCTCATAACACTCATTGAAAGCGGTGCAAGCAAATCTGCTCGTTCAACGAATTCATTCAATATGATGAATTCACTCATATAAAAAATAAGTAAACCGAAAGCGTCCGCAAACAAGGATTGAAGTATCTGGCCCATGTAATACTTGAACACAGTAACGCCAAATCAAAAATAACCCATAGTGACGAACGCATTGACGAACATTCGTTCTTTAATGTTGCCAAACTAATCATATACACTTCTTGCTACACCTCTACAACCGACCGGAGTTACCGAGGATTCTTTTGCAACATAGATCAAATCACGAAACTCGCGTTCCACAGCATATCAAATTACATTTCCAAGAGCTGACGCTCCGGAATTCTTAGTAATCCCGGGGAACGAGGAAAGATTGAAACTTACCCTGTTGTGATATTGCTTGTGATGTGCAAGAAATACCTTGAATACCGCCACGTCATTGAACATTGCGAGCCGGACAACCTCAACATTGTAAGAGGTACGCCGGTGAGCGCGATAAACAGCAATGCAAAGCCAAGCAACCTCTGCCCATGTACGCCTCCATGAGGCTGGCGACTGCGGTTGCCTTAAGCCCATGGATAAAAAAAAGATAACTACCATACGAAGCCGCCGCAAAATCACATGGAAAGAAGCCTTTCATATCGGGCACGACAAGACCTCAGCAGTTCCCCTCCCCTAGCAGTAACACTATCGCACCCAGCGTAACCGCCGCTCCCGTAATGGAGGCGAGTGGCCCTAGCAATGAACCTACCGGTGCTCAAAGGACTCAGCGATGGATGTGGCCTCCTCAGCCGACCACGCAGTAAGGTCCATTAATGCAAAATTGAAAAGGCGAAAAGACGCTGATGACTCCGATAATGGCCTTGAGGTGCCCGATACCCACATACCACAAAGAAGAACGATTAGCAACAGCCCACGAACGACGGCTCGTCGAGCCCAGGACGTATTCGTTCGGCGGAGCCCAACATTAACTAATATGAGGGATTCAACACTCAGTTCTCATGCACGACACCAGAACATCTCACCAGCGAGAACAACCATCGCTTGCGTGACGGCCTGATGAAATTCATCAACGAAGAATTCATACCTGAAATCGCTAAATAACCATTTACCTCAGTCGACCCAAATATCCCACTAGTTACTACTCATCTAATGATACATTTTGAAAAAGCCTCCAAAAAAAGATGAAGCGCACTTGCTCAAGAAGCAAACACCGAATGCGGCCGCCCTCGTCCTCTTTATCAAACTACACTCACAGTCGCGAACGCAGTGATTCCAGCAGACCACGTTCTACAGAAAGCGAAAGCTCTCGATCTAGCACCCCTGGGCGAACTCAAAGAAACGAACACCACGAAAGTTCTTACAAACCACGCGAGCATTCCAGAGCATAAAGGTCTGAGCGTGAACCGTATTCGAAATGAACAACAGCACAATACTTCAGTGGAACTGCCAGGGGACAAGAAAAATTAATTACTATCCCTAATCCCTAATTACTATCCCTAATCCCTAATCCTTAATAGACCGGATCACCAACGACGTGGTTCGAATCAGAACAGGGATGGTGAAAAAGTTGGAGAACTGAGTGGATTCGCGTGTATTGAGATGGTTCGCGCACATGGAGAGGATGGATGAAGGGAGACTGGTGAAAAGGGTGATGAATGCGGAGGCGAGTGGTCGCAGGCCTAGAGGTAGACCGAAGTTTGGATGGATGGATGGTCTGAAGCAGGCGTTGGGAAGAAGAGACATGAATGTGGAGGTGGCGAGAGAGCGTGCAATGAACAGGCGTGAGTGGAGAATGGTTGTGAATGGTTGATTTTGACGCTGCTCTGATGTGCTTTCCCGCCCTTGGCATCCTGCTGTCGGGATGGTCGTGGGTGGGGGGGGCCCGGCCATTAT
>SDVV010011047.1:0-16004 GCA_016164225.1 Gammarus roeselii
TACATATAGGATACCTCTGGTATTTTATCACATTTTCAGTGCCAAGCATACTGTATTGCAATTCATTGCATGACATATTGCATATCTGCAATTTCCTATTCCTCTGAGTGCTTAGGGATAATAATGACATACATTTATTTTATAAGATAATTTTTATCGATAATAAATCTAACAGTAACATAATAATTTACATGCAGTATTAAAAGTTAAAACCCCCACACATATTCTTTCTTGCACGAATGTTGATTTCCGGATACGTTCATGATGAATTTTTCAACCTTGATAACGACTTCATCCGATCACTGTTGTATTGTTCGATGTACACGTGGCATATATTTAATTAGTTTAATGGTATTTCCTGAGAATGTATCATTTACAACTTTATCTGCAATATTCGCACAGGTATTCTTTTCGTGTGTTATATATGCTGTCATTTTATGACCGAATGTCACATCACACGTGATTGATTAAATATGTATGAGCTTATTTGTAGATCGAATAAATATAAATTATTAGCAATGAAATAACCAGACTTATGATATGAATCTCTAGACGATGCTCGAAAAGTCATGGCAGATCCATGATGGCTCAAATTAATGTGTTTTATTCAGAGCACAGCTATATATTTATACTGATTCGGTAGGAAATTATTTAGGCATACATCGATACTTATCATAAGCATGATGTCGCCAAGACGCGGTATGCCGTCTTAACGCCCCTGCGTGTAGGGACCTCGAAACAGCCCTGCGTGTAGGGATGTCATAACAGCCCTACTCCAATATAGTAAGAAAGGTAGTCACAGCGCAGCCCGGGTAGTGCGAGTGGCAAACTTGTTTCAGCCTGGCGCAGAACAGGCTCGAACACGCACACACCGCTACCATCAAGAGCGGTGCACGCGCACTGGTTGTGTTGCCGCGTCAGTGTGCTCTCTGCCTCGGTCACGAGAGGTTCTGCACTTGAACTTCCTCCAGAGGTGAGATAATTAAAGTAAACCTAAATGTATTTTATTTTAGTATCAGTGTTATACTACGTGGTATTGTAGATGAATATCGGTATTCTGAATGTTTCCACGCTAGGCGACCTTATCTATTTCCTGTTCCCATACGTTATAATGCCAGCCGTGCTCAAGAGTGCAGTGTTTGCTGCTCACGGGAGCTAATCTCTTGATCGCGAGAAGGTGCCACCTCCGGCAAGTGGTGCGGTGGCAAACATGTTCTACCCTGTCACGGTCGAACATGTTTCTCGTAGAAGTTTTCCTGTTCTGTGATTTTTTATGCAGTGAAAGTATAACAGTGCTTACGAGTGTTATGCCAGTGTTACGAATACTTGTGTTACTTTATAAAATGTCCCAGAACCTGTCTATCTCGTCCTCCTCTTCAACTTTTACTAATTTATTTTCTGTGAATTGCTCTATACCGCTTATCCAGGAACGTTTGAACGAAGTCATTAACATCTTTGCTTTTCGCCCATAGAACTGCGTGAAACGATATCTGAGTAAGCGTTTATATAACGCACATTATCGTTCATATAGGACATTTTTCGCTTACGGCACTCTCACCAACATTATATTTTCCACCCATTAAATCTGCCGATCAATTTCCACCGAAATACCAATTCACCGTAACTTCAGCATATTTGAATTGTGGCATGTTTGTAGAGTAAAGGCGTGGAACTTTTATGCGTTGTGTGACACTATAATATTCAACAATTTTTCTTTCATCTCTAACGATTATTTATGCACAAGACTTTTACTGACATTGATTTCTAGCACGGAGGTCTATTCTTCCAATGTATTGAGTGGATTGAAAACAAGCCTGCCGTATATACTATCTGATAAAAGCTTATATAAGGACTTTTCGAAGAAGTTCGTTGATCCATGACGTTTATGGATATTTTTCATAATGAAGGATTTGAAGACAGGTTCCTGTTTGATCCGAAAAATTCGATGAACCTTGGTAACTTCCAGTCCTTGGCTGAGGAGTACTTGCAATAATTCCAGGGCCACAGGTAGTCAGTTTGAGGTAGATGACTAGCAACTAGCAACGATCTGCTAGTTTCCTGTTTTTGAGATGTTGCGAGCTTGCCAAGAGAATTTTTGGGCTGGGCGAAACATCGTTGAGAAGAGCATAACATCGTCCATACGCTGCCAGATGTACGATAACAAAACCAAATCATTACCAAAACAACATCAAAATGAAACGAAAATGTTTGCCTGCCCGCAGCGGTGGGGTCGTATAAAACTGGTACCGCTCACACATTATCAGCTTCTCGTCGAGCAATCATTCTCCTCAACAAGCCCGAAAAAATGGAGTTGATAAAAGTAGGAAATCTTGCAGCGTATGGTTAAGTTATCAAGCTGTGTATGGCAACTGTGTCGGCGACACACCTCCCTCGAAATGTAAATAACATGTATATTTCTAGATATATCTTTCTGTAACATTGTTAGTCTTTTATTCTAGATATAACTCTGTTATTTGTTAATCTAATAGGGAATTGTTTTTGCTTGTAGGATGAACCAAAACGATATGGTGATGGCGGATACGCCATTGTTGGGGGATTTAGGGTGTGGCCCATACCAAACCTCGCAACCTCGTCAGCTAAGCTCGTAATGTCCGCAAGCCCTAGCGCAAGCCCGCAACCCGCAGGTGTCCTCATTTCGGAACAACACGGAGTTCAGCCTACTGCTCCGGAGCAGTTTGTCACTCAGCCTACTGATCCGATACGTGAGCTTACCTTTTATCCGCCTACCTCTGAAGGAATTGTGGAAAGAAATTTTGTGACTTCACACTTTATACCATACACTGAACATGTCAACATATCTTCCATGATTACATTAGGACGCGAGGAGCTAGAGGCACACATTGTATCCAAATTAGGCAAATTCCAAAGACTCCAATGCATTGTAAATGTTAAAATGAGCAAATTCATTGAGGATGGAGCTGTTAACAGCAAGGACTGGGTGCTTAACACAGAAGCTATTCAGCTAACAAGAAACACACTTTAAGGTGAGCTGATTGAGGATCTCGGGGTAGATTTACAAAATAATCTGTCCAAGCTGGCACCACATTGTCAACATCAAGACAAAGAATAATTGTGTGCTCACTATCTTGATAGCGCACTTCCACTTGAAGGAGAAAACAAACCTCTCTAATTTTAAACAACAAGCGTAGCATACTTATCTCACGTACAATGACACATATTTCAAATTTCCAAACTTTGTCATGGATAAACCTGTGGCCTTAGAGGATATCCCTCTTATAGAAAGAGAGTGTAACCTGAACCTCTGAATACATAAAATTACAAAAGAGAAGGAGGGTTATGGTCTTTTAAGAATATACAGAGGCAGTTCAGACGCCAGTGAGGAGCGCACAGTCCACCTGGTTCACACCCTAGAAGCCAACCATGTCGCGCTCATTCCCTGTTTCACTACAATCATGCGCACGTTTAGAAATAATTGGGTAAAAAATCACTTTTATTGTCCATTCTGCATGCAAAGCATGGATGAAAGCAAAAAAGCTGGACATGTAAAACTGTGTTCGTCGAGTACAGGCTTGCAAAATATCAACATGCCTGGAGAAGGCGAGATATACCAATTCTCAGCCATGCATGCAACAATGAAACCACCCGTTGTTGCTTATTATGACTGTGAATCTGTTTTGGAGTCTGAAACAGAGGGACGCAATGTGGTTAGCAAACACAAATTGTGCATGTACAGTTATACTCTAGTGGATAAAGACGGGAAAACTGTAGGGCACACAGTAGTCGAGTCAACTCCAGTCCCCCTTGAGGAGATGGAGACAGATCTCGTCAAGAATATGTTGCTGGATTACAATAATCATATGTAAACCTTGACCTTTTACCCCGACCCCGTCCTCAAAGAACAAGACTTGAATATTGCGAAAGCAAAATGTGCGAGTGTTGCAAAGACACTTTTGGAGAAAAAGGAAAAAAAGGTCCGTTACCATAATCATTACATCGAGGGCGTATTGACGTGATAAAGAAGTGATATCTGGCAACTATATTGGGGCTATGTGCTTTAATTTCATCTTCAGGATCATGGAAAAACTCAGGATCTTGCCTTGTATAGCTCACAATGCATCAGCCTGTGATATGAGATCTACAATCAGATAAAATGTTCAGCATCTCTGTCTCCTTGAACGATGCCACGAGCAAGTACTGCGTCAAGTTCATCGACTCCAACTCCTTTCTCAACTCAAGTTTAGATAGTCCTGACGAAAATCTTAAAGACAGTGGTCATGGCATGCCGCTCTTCAAATCCCATCTCACAAGTCTCCGCTACAATGACAAGGTTCTAGAACTCGCTACTCGAAAAGGACATTTCCGCTCTGAGGCCATCCCATCGGATTCTGTGCTGGACCAAATCGACATCCCATCGCAACAAGACTTTTACAGCCAATTGCAAGACCCTTTGTCTATGTCTCATTGCTAGGCAGCAGTCAAATGTACCAAAACTAAACATTTTCAAGTTTTAACAACAACATTTTGTCCAGGAATACAGTTACAGGGAGAGTGGAGCGAAGGACTTGTAGAAATATCCAATAATGACTGGTTCAAGATAAAAATAAATACGATGAACAATACAACATTGTTTTATACGTAGACTATTTTGATGATAAAGATGGAAAAGTCGGGAATTAAACTGCTTTGTTTGTTTCTATCGAAAAAATATTTCAGTCAATACATTGGAAGAACACATTTCCGAGCTAGAAATCAATGTCAGAAAGGTCTTGTGCGAAAAGGAATCGTTAGAGATAGAGGGAAAGTAGTTTGAATATGATAGTGTCACACAACGCATAAAAATTTCCCGCCTTTACTCTATAAAACATGCCACAATTCAAATATTCTGAAGTTACGGTGAATTGGTACTTTGTTGGAAATAGATTGGCTGATTTAATCGTTTACTCAGATAATGTACGTTACATAATCGTTTACTCAGATATCGTTTCACGCAGTTTTATGGGCGAAAAACAAAGATGTCAATGACTTCATTCAAATGTTCCAGGATAGACTGCCTAAAGCATTTGACAAAAAATAAACTAATGAAAGTTGAAGAGGAGGACGAGATAGACAGGGTCGGGGACAGTTTATAAAGTGAAACACGTATTCGTAACACTGACATAACACTGGTAAACACTGTGATACATTCACTGTTTGAAAATCACAGCACAGCACAAACTGATACGAGAAACATGTGCGACCGTGACAAGGTAAAACTTGTATGCCACGGCACCACTTACGGGAGGTAGAGCCTTTTCCGCGAGCAAGAGATCAGCTCCCGTGAGCACCCAACACTGCACTCATGAGCATGACTCGCATTATAACGTATGGAAACAGGAAATAGACATGGGCACCCAGGGTTGAAACACCCAAAATAACGTTAACAATACCGATATCCATCTACAATACCACGTATCATAACACTGATACCAAAATAAAAAATATATAAGTTCACTTTAAATATATAACCTCTGGAGGATACTCAAGCGCAGAACCTCTCGTGACCGAGGCAGAGAACCCACTGACGCGGCAACACAACCAGTGCGCGCGCACTGCTCATGATGGCTGCTGTGTGTACGTGTTCGAGCCTGTACTGTGCCAGGCTGAAATAGGTTTGCCACCCGCACTACCCGGTCAGCGCTGTGATTACCTTCCCTACCATATTAGAGTAGGACTGTTTTGCCATCCCTACACGCAAAGCTGTTTCGAGGTCCCTACACGCATGGGCGTTCTGACGACATTCCGCGTCTTGACGACGTCATGCTTATGATGAGTATCGATGTATGCCTAAATAATTTCCTACCGAATCAGTATGAATTTATAGCTGAGCTCTAAATAAAACACTCTAATATGAGCCATCATGGAGCTGCCACGACTTTTCGAGCATCTTCTAAGGATTTATATCATAAGTCCAGCTATTTCATTGCTAATAAATTTATATTTAATCGATCTGCAAATAAGCTTATACATATATACGCAAATCACGTGTGATGTGACATTCGGTCATAATATGACAGCATATATATCAAACGAAAAGAATACCAGTGCGAATATCGCACATATAGCTGTAAGTAATTACCTGTCAGAAAATACCTTTAAACTAACTAAATTTATGCCACGTGTAAATTGATTATAACAACAGTGATCGGATCAAGTCGTTAGCAAGGTAGTAAAACTCATCATGAACGTGTCCGGATATCAACATTCATGCAGGAAAGAATATGTGTGGGGTTTTTCACCATTAATACTGCATGTAAATTATTATGGTAATTTGATTTATCATCTATAAGGATTGTCCTACAAATGTATGTTATTATCAGCCCTAAACACTCAGAGGACTAGCAATGAAATTGCAGAGATGCAACATGTCATGCAATGAATTGCAATACAGTATGCCTAGCATTGAAAATGCAATAAAATACCAAAGGCATCCTATACTATTACAAACTCTCGTATTGGGACAAAGTTTATGAATTATAATACATTGTAATAATTTCTGGGATACTGGACACAGAATATTTTGTATCAATAAATGTGCAGTAGCGATCGAGGATTCGTTTAAGATTGAAGATTAAGAAAAATCTTTTATAGTCATTAACCGCTCGGTATTTGAACGTATCGGGAATTTGAATAATTTTATCCATTAAGAACCTTGGTCCAGAAATAATGCCGTAAGAAATATCTATAATAAATTAAAATCGACGTGGGACAGTACAGTTGGTTTATTCGGTTGCAGACTAACCATAAACAAATTTCCTTTTGCTACTGTGCATCGGAGTGAAGTAGGACAATGTTGTACTATATTTTGATAAACTTCCTCACACTACTTAGTTACAATGTCATCATGAAATAAACACATTCGAACAAATTAAATTATACATTTTTCCATTAATTGATAATTATTTTTTGTTTTAAGTTTTTCTTTCGGTAAGTTCTATCATCATACAATCGGGTGCATGTTTGTGACGTAAGTTAATATTTTCAAATCATGTCATTTGTTGACGATAAGGATTTCGAAGACTTAACAAGTATCCTAATAATTCTAAATATTTGTTCATTGCGGACAGCTGCTACTTCATTGAAACCTACTCGTGTCATTCTTTGACACTTGTTTGTTGAGCATTTTACCATCACCTCTGTTGAAAGATATGCCCTGTCAGCCAGCTGTCGGCAGCTTCCAAAGAACGAAACTCCGTTTCAGTCGCTCCGCGACTGTTTGCTTGTTGGACTCTGCAATCACGTCCAGCAGCAAACATGCCGCTGATCAGGCAAGTTATTCTTGCTAGCAGCAGGGACTGAGGAACGCAGTTGGTGATATATAATGTGGGTCACGTGGACGGAAATTTACATACATATACGCGTTTTGCGTTTTAACCAAGCTGAATAATGTTGAATTAATTACTTTTTTATTTATGTTTTACCATCGCATATGTAATGAATATCTTGTAAACGAGGTCAACGTTTATTCTTTTTACCTGAATATTATACCATATCGGGTGAGCAAATTGTAGGAATGTCCTGAAGTAAGTAGATGCATATTCTGCTATATTCGGCTAGTGAAGTAAGGGATGCATAAGTAGTGTAAAGGGGAGCAAATATGCCCTGGAGATAGGCGGAGCAAATATGATCTGGACATAGGCGGAGCAGATATGCCCTGGAGATAGACGGAGCAAATATGCCCTGGGAACCCTGTCTGCAAATATGCCCTGGAGGTCGGGGCTACAAATATGCTTTGTGAAGGAATTCGATAAGGCCTAATTAGGGGGTACGAATATGCTTTGTGAAGGAATTAGATAGGGCTTAGTTAGGGGGTACGAATATGCTTTGTGAAGGAATTAGATTTGGATGACTAGATCTTTGAAACCTTTTATCGAATGTAATTGATATGAAGTATGTTAGTTGTTAATGTGTCTGACTCAGGCGCTGTATTTCTCGGACATTGTAGTTTTTTGTTAAGACAAATTGATCTTGTGGTCAAGTTAGTTACTGATGGCTTATAGATATACCAAGAACGCAAGTTTTGAGAGACCACCTACTGTCAACTTCCCGAGTAGTTCGAATGATCTGTATCTGTCAAATGTCACACAAAGATTTTATCTCGAGATATATGGCCCTCTTAGAAAATAGTTTTCCATACGGTAAATTACAGTTTCCTTACGGTATCAGGCTGCTTTCATTTACGATTGCTTACGAAGGGATTATATAGATGAACGTTATTAGGTCATGTCAACGCTATATATGACTGTTTTGGAATATTTCGCACGGTAGGAGGGCATGATATTTATTACTATGTTTGTTATTGAATGACTCATTTGAATAGAAGGCATTGTTTAAACATGATACTTTTTTATTGAACGTTTGATTTTATTTGATTAAATTCACTCGCTTTTTCCCATTTAATGTATATATTATTCAGAGATGATTGTAGTGGGGTATAATTGATCACTAACTGTTGATCGTTATATATATTTTTTTTCGATTCTGGTATGAATAGTGTAATAGCAAGTTTTCTGGTGAAGGTGCGCTTGAGGACAGCCGTACGCTAAAAAATGGAAGCGCTTCTGGAAAATTAGGTGAGATTGCTCTTACCTATTCATTGTCATATAACTTAGTTCCGTATCATGTTTGCTATGTTTGAGTATATGTGTCGTTTTATATTTATGTCTGGATTATAATTCTATATTTTTTTCTGTACATATATTTTGCATTCGTATCCAGTTATGGTATATGTGACTCATTCTGAGGTTGGTTAGATTCTTTGCTTAATTTTTTTTTTCATGCTATCAATATTTAGAATATTTTAGATTTGCATTTTCCACACTATTTCAGGCATAATTGGTAGGTTGTTGCATCATTGTGGTATTTTTTATATGTATATATGACATTCGGTTACGATTAGGCCTGGGTTACTTTAACCCTTAGCGCTCCGTTGTCCTTACCCCAGCAGTAACTTCTTCTATCATTTTCTTTGTTATCAGACAGAGAGAAATCTGTATAATAAGTAGCCGACTGTTTTAATCCTTCAATAATAAATTCAAGATGAAAATTTCTGCACGATAATCATAGGAATGTATGTTTAAGAGGTGTTAGTACATGCTGCATCTCTATGGAATTTTCGTTATTGATCCCTAGCAAGTGTCTACTTTAACGTTTAGAAAACGATTTACTAGATGGAGGGGTCCTAGAGCATCTACGTTTTGGCTTCCCTTCACCTGATGGGATATATATCTACGATAGCTTAGGTAGCTGTGTACAACTTCAATTTAGTGCATTTTCAATGCTAATCATTCAAGTTAAATTTAGGATATTGCAAACAAAGATTTATTAGATATATTATTTGATTGGTAATAGATTTTACACATTTATATATACATATACATATACATGGGATATCATTTAGACGAAAACATAACTTTTTCACCACGAAAATTCGAAGTGAGCATCCTGGCGAAACATAAGTAATGACGTGTTATCTTGATCCTTGGTACCAGTGCCACTCTGTGGGTTCTTTATCGATGATGTGTATTTATTTATTCCTCACCTAAAGCTGTCGACTCGACATAACGGTGTAGGGTTTATCATCTGGGTTTGAGTTTTTTTTTCTCTGGTCTATTGGTGTTCTAGACTAACGCCCTTAGTACACATTTTAGATAAACGGCGACCTATGGGAGAAGTGTATGCAATACTTGCAATCCTATCCTTGTAACCACAACTTTGTACCTAGTCTTCAGCGAGTTTTTTATTGACGCTACTTTTTTAATTACTGTTACATGTTTATGACATCGAATCGTTGCAGGTTTCATCTTGCTATGGCTCACATTATCATTCATTATATTCCCGCAAATTTCCGAAACATACATAATTCTCCTAGCACTCAAACGTTTGAGACATGATTCTCTCTCCTCATGTTTCATTACCAATAATTTTGAAACAAAATCAGATATACAATTTGATTTTTTTATGCAATTTTACCCTCCTAATAGACGACCTCCGTTCATTACCTCATTTGATAATTCGGTTTCCTTCAACGTTTGTAGGTTTTTCTTCACATGACATATCCTCGATATCACTATCACACATTTCAACATCACTGTCACTGATATCCATTCCACTGAAAGTATCCCACGTTTTCCCCTTATTTTAATTATTTTCAATTTTGACTAAGATTTGGGTATACTCCCTCCATTTCACCTGATCTTTATACGTTCCACGTTTGCTTGATACCGGCATCGCACTTTCTTTACTGCCCGCACCCTGATGAGGCCTGTCTATAACATTAGATTGGAAATCTGAGTCCGGCTTATTATGTTCTATCAATGTGCCCATTGCATCCTTAGAGCTTATATTTCCTCGTTCGTTTTTAAAATTAGCATATTCCAGATAATGGTCTCCCATGAGATGGCGCCAAAAGCTGAATGTGGAGCTTGATTTGCATAGTTTTATCTCCGCATTGCAAATAACACATACCCCCGTGTTCTCATTTCTGTTAAAATACTTCCATAACAAACTGGGCGACATCCTCCTTCCCCGAAAGCGGACCGCTATCTGAAGGAGTACAGATATGTGTCCAATTTTATTTATACTTAGTTTACATGCATGTATACAGGGTCGTTATCCTCACTGTGACAACACAAGGCATACATACAGGGTCGTTAGCCTCACTGTGGCGGCATATTTATCGACACAATGCATATATACAGGGTCGTTAGCTTCACTGTGTTGGTTTAATGTAGGCATTTACATACATTTTGTGCAAGAGGGTAACCATACACTGCCAGATACATTAATACCTACGCAACCTAACCTAACCCATAGAACAACATCTCTGCTGTTGTTACAAGATATTTAATGTGCATCAGCTTCATGGTATGTTATGTTAAAAGAAGTAATCATCCTATCCTAACCTAACCTAACTTATGTACGGTATTCAGTCATTGATATATACAATGCATATCAAATATCTCCACATCTCTCTACATTATGATCTTTCCTTTGCAGTTGTGATACGCACTTCCAATTTTGATCTAGCAAATTTCACCTGTTTTCAAATATAATTTCATCATTGTTTGAATGTTATTGCTTTTTTTCATATGAATCTTGATTTTAGATTTGATATAATTCTAAATCACTTTCACATGATATTCACACCCATCAAAAAACTAGCCTAACCTTATGTATGATACCTGACCTAACCTTATGTACGGTTTTCATTCATTGGTGTATACATATGAACCCCCTCCACACGGTTCTTTATAAACTTGCACCGAATTATTTCTACTTCACGGCCATTCTCGACTCATATATGTTACCAGAGAGATCAGATTTTCAATCTTAGATGGATTGAATGTTACAAGTAATTCATATTTGTTCCCATCATACAAACGGGCTCTTCATCTCATCCTAGGTCTACCTCATTTTTCTTCAACATCTCCTGACACTTCGTCCTTCGACGTCTTGCACAGTTGAGCTTCCTTTTTCTTTCCAATAGTTTTTTCATACTCTTCACGATGACAGCGTTTCAAATGTCTCCACAAGTTACTCGGGGATTTATGTTTATTCAATTTTATATCTATCTGGCAAAGTTCACAGACCCCCATCACCCCATTACTTTCGAACAATCGAAGATTCAAGCTATAACCCATCCTTCCACAACAGAATCCCAATATTGACTGAGTATTTTCTCATCGGACTCTGATTTATATCTCACCATTCTGTCACACATGTACAGCATTTACCCCGAGATAGGTTTATGGGTAGCGTTGCACCTCTTGAAATATATTCTCCTACCGACTTCAACAATTTCGATGTTACCTCCGACCGATGCAATGTATGCAATTTCATCGCGTAACCTTTGAGTTTTAGGATATTATAAACAATTGATTTATGATTTACGTACTTTTATTAGTATTTAGTAGTAATAATTACAGATCTTGCTGACATTATCAATGACATCTAACTCGTTTTTTCGATTACAGCATGGCTCGTACAACCACACATACCCAGCAACACGATGTTTGAGTTTCCTCTCAAAATCTATCATATAATCCACCATATCTTTGTTGCGAATACCGAAGGCTGTATCGTGCCCTTGAGTCCACAAATGTAATTCATCTTCTTCTTGAACTTTAATAATTCGAAGCTTCTCAAATTCCATGTCTTTCTGTTTTTCATCAAGGATGAATTCTTTCATACGTTCCAGATTTTCTTCGGTTCCTAGGAAAAATCCGTTGCCCAACACCTCAGCTTTGTTACAGTCATGATGATTTTCCACTCGGATCATATCAATTTCGAGAGTTGCTTACCTATTGCCCTTGAACTTTAATACATACGACTGAAACCCGTCGATGTCAGTTACCCAGAGCCGACTTCCTTTTGCCTTCATCCATATATGAATGTCATCTCTCACTCTTTTGATTCTTGTTTTACCAATTCTGAGATAACTGGAATTTTCAACATTAGTCAATATTTGTTCGATCCGACTCATATCATCTTCGGAGATTTCTTTTTCCAAAGCACGTAAACTAATTTTTGCCTCTTGAACATCCGTCCGTCTCCGCTTGTTCTCCACGTAACACTGACTTCAATCACGTCATACAGCTTGCTATTATAATGCTTTTGCAAATCTTTGAGCCTATCATCACTAGCTTCGGCGATCAAATACGTATGTATGTACGTACGTCCGTCTATAGACCTGTATACGTACGTGCATACGTTTATTCGAGCGTATGTACGTGTACATGAGTAAACAAAAAATATTTATATGCATAACAAAATTTAAAATTCAGTACAATTTAAGATTAAAAATTTCAATAAAATTGAACAAAAAAAAATCCACGCCTGGACAAAGCCAAATCAATCTATTGATGTGATAACTTGGCTACTAAAGAAAGGTCCGTGCGTAGATTTTTTTAAAATTATATTGAAATTTTTAGAAAAAGGCAGATCAACTGTGCAAGTCGTCATAGGATGAAGTGTCAGGAGATATTGACGAAAAATGTGGTAGACCTAGTGTGAGATGAAGAGCCCGTTTGTATGATGGAACATATATGAGTCGAGAATGACCGTGAAGTAGAAATAATTAGGTGCAAGTTTTATAAAGAATCGTGTGGAGGGGGTTCATTTGTATATATCAATGACTGAAAACCGTACATAAGGTTAGGTTAGGTATCATACTTAAGGTTAGGTTAGGTTAGGTTTTAAATGGGTATGAATATCATGTGAAAGTGATTTAGAATTGAATCAAATCAAAAATCAAGAATCATATGAAAAAAAAGCAATAACATTCAAACAATGTTGAAATTATATATGAAAACAGGTGAAATTTGCTCGATCAAAATTGAAAGTTCGTATCACAACTGCAAAGGAAAGATCAAAATGTAGAGAGATATAGAGATAATTGTTAGGCATTATATATATCAATGACTGAATACCGTACAAAAGTTAGGTTAGGTTAGGATAGGATGATTACTTCTTTTAACATAACATAACATGAAGCAGATGCACATCAAATGTCTTGTAACAACAGCAAGGGATGTTGTTCTATGGGTTAGGTTAGGTTGCGTAGGTATTAATGTATCTGGCAGTGTATGGTAACCCTTTTGCACAAAATGTTTGTAGATGCCTGATTATACCGACACAGTGAGGCTAACGATCATGTATATATATATGCATTGTGTCGATACATGTGCCGCCACAGTGAGGCTATCGACCTTGTATATATGCATTGTGTCGATACATGTGCCGCCACAGTGAGGCTAACGACCCTGTATATATGCATTGTGTCGATACATGTGCCGCCACAGTGAGGCTAACGACCCTGTATATATGCATTGTGCCGCCACAGTGAGGATAACGACCCTGTATAAATGCATGTAAACAAAGTATATTTAAAGTTGGACTCATATCTGTACTTTTTCAGATAGCGGTCCACTTTCTGGAAGAAGGATGTCGCCCAGCTTGGTATGGAAGTATTTTAACAGAAATGAGAACACGGGGGTATGTGGTATTTGCAATGAGGAGATAAAACCATGCAAATCAAGCTCTACATTCGGGTTTTGACGAATGTGCATCTCAAAAGGATGCAATGTGCGTATTGATAATACATAATAAACCGGACTTGGGTTTCCAATCTAATGTTATAGACAGGCTTCAACAGGGTGCGACCTGTAAAAAAAGTGCGATGCCGGTATCAACCAAACGTGAAACGTATAAAGATCAGGTGAAATGGGGGTAGTATACCCAAACTGTAGCCGAAATTGAAAATAATTAAGATAAGGGGAAAACGTGGAATACTTTCAGTGGAATGGATATCAGTGACAGTGATATGTCAAGTGAAGAAAAACCTACTAACGTTGAAGGAAACCAAATTACCAAAGGGGGTATTGTAAGGGTGTCATGTATAACAAGTGTAAAATTGCATAGTAAAATCAAATGAATATCACTTTTTGTTTCAAAATTATTGGTAATGAAACATGAGGGGAGAGAATTATGTCTCAAACGTTTGAGTGCTAGAAGAATTAGGTATATTTCGGAAATCTGCGGGAATATAACGAATGGTAATGTGGACAATGTCAAGAAGAAACCTAAAAAGATTCGATGTCATAAACATGTAACAGTAATTAAAAAATTAGCGTCCATAAAAAGCTCGCTGAAGACTAAATACACAGTTTTGGTTACAAGGATAGGATTGCACTTCTCCCATTGGTCGCCGCTTATCCAAAATGTTTACTAAGGGCGTTAGTCTAGAACACCAATAGATCAGAGTAAAAACAAATCAAAACCAGATGATAAATCCTACACCGATATGACGAGTCGACAGCTTCAGGTGAGGAATAAATATACATCATTGATAAAGAACCCACAGAGTGGCACTGGTACCAAGGATCAAGATAATTTAACTCGAATAATTAGAATTGAAAATGTACTGAAACGCCTCATGCCGTGCATTGAAAATGTGATAAATATTAAGCGAATTGAAGTTGTACACAGCTACCTAAGCTTTCGTAGATATATATCTCATCAGGTGAAGGGTAGCCAAACCGGAAATGCTCTAGGACCCCTCCATCCAGTAAATCGTCTTCTAAACGCTAAAGTAGACATTTGCTAGGGATCAATAACGAAAATTCCATAAAGATGCAGCACGGACTTGCACCTCTTAAACCTACATTCCTCTGATTATCGTGCAGAAATTTTCATCTTGAATTTATTATTGAAGAAATAAAACAGTCAGCTTTTTATTATACAGATTTCTCTCTGTCTGATAACAAAGAAAACGATGTAAGAAGTTACGCTAGGGTAAGTACAACGGAGCGCTAAGGGTTAAAGTAACCCTGGCTTAACCGTAACAGAATGTCCTATATACATATAAAAAATACCACAATGATGCAACAACCTACCAATTAGGCCTGAAATAGTGTGGAAGATGCAAATCTAGAATATTCTAAATATTGATGGCATGAAAAAAAATATTTAAAGCAATGAATCTAACCAACCTTAGAATGATTCAAATATACCCATATACTAAAACGTAACAGATACTAAAACATAACAAACATGATACGGAACTAAGTTATAAGACAAAGACTTGGTAAGGGCAATCTCACCCAATTTTTCAGGAGCGCTTCCAATTAATCCGCAAACTGACAACAAATAAATCATACCATTCCAATATATATAATATACATATGAACTAAATAGATGTAAAACACACAAAATAGCCTATATTCAATATCAAGGTTGAATCAAGCATACCACCGCTAAAAACTCCACTAAACAACCTCCGAAATGAATCAAATATACCACAACTAGATAAGAATACATAATACATGTACAGAAAAAATATAAAGAATTATAATCCAGACATAAATATACAACGAAACATATACTCAAACATAGCAAACATGATACGGAACTAAGTTATAAGACAAAGAATAGGTAGGAGTCATCTCACCTTATTTTCCAGGAGCGCTTCCAATTTTTTGCGTACG
>SDVV010011048.1:0-16003 GCA_016164225.1 Gammarus roeselii
ATATAAATTAACAATACATACATGGTCATTTGATAACTGGTATCAACAACAAGATTCAAATTACAGCCAAACAAAGTTAAAGTCCGGAAAGGCTTATAAAATCACACTGCGGCTTGTGGCAATTCGAGATGTGACGTTCGAGTTTTTGCGCTTCATGCTGACTTAAGTTGCTCATTCGGATAAGACAATGATAAAATTATTATACAAGTTTGTCATCAAACAACTAGTTTAATAATACTTACATCTACGGAGGCACCGAGGCATCAGGATTTACGGGGAGTTTGAAGGTTGTGGCCGTCTGGAATCTGGCTTCGTGAGGTTAATCATAATTAAAACACGACGCTTCTACTTCCATAACAGGAAAGGAATCAACGCTGTATTCGTCGTTCGAACAAGTGCAATCTATATAATAACGGAGAAGAAACTAACAACCAGGTCACTAACTTGAATAGATGTTGGTTCTTGCGTTCCTCTGTGTGACTGATGGCATGAACCTCCTGCAGACGTGTGAAAGTACACAACTAGATGTATAATATTTACGCGACTGTTTTTCTCCTTTAAAAATTGTGGTGAACCACATAATTTAAATTGGTTGCTGAACTTATTTTCTATTTAAAGAAGGCTTGGTTGAAACATTCGTGTGTTTATCCCATCGGCGTTAAGAATCGCTATTGAACGACGCTTATCGTCCTGTAAATTTTGTTCACAAAAGGACGGTGCCAAAATGGTTGTTGGAAACATGGCACACTCCGTATTCATGACATCAATTTATGATATGATTGAGATTAAACACCTGCTCAGTTTCTTCAAAGTCATGACGCAATCAATCCTTTGTCTCGTTCAATGTACATGATAATCTCACTCACCTTTGACGTGAGTGAGATTATGCTCATGTACATCTCAGTGTAGGCAGATAAGTAGAAGAAGTTCCAACACCAAGTGTCTTTCAGAGAAGTAAAGAGGAAAGTAACCGTTGACCAGGAATTCTGAAAATCCATTACAGCCGATATGAAACGTAGCACCTAATCTGAAACACGGAATTGTAAAATGTGAAGATATTTTCGCCCTCGTCTGTGAATATTACACTACAGCCACTGTGGAATATTTATTATTACCTTACTACTCCAACGTCATTATCCCATTACCTCTGGCACAAAATAAGTTCTAAAACATAACCCCCCCCCCGAGTTTTCTCAAAATCTCTCATATCTCCTATCCTGCGAGCCTCGACTATCCCTCCAATCCCTCCGACCTCGCACCCCACCCCTCCCTCATTTCTGCAGCCAGCAAAACTATCCCAGCTTTTTATAATCCATTTACCTCGGGCGTTTAGCGAGGAGGTCCTCAAACTCCTCCTTGAGAGGATGGGTGTGACGAAGTTAAATCTCGGGAGGGATGGCGACGATGTCAAATCTCAGGCTCTCCCTCACTGATTACCCTCTCTTATTGAGCCCTCGAACGCTGTTTTCGGTCATCCTGGTGCTGTTTTCGGTCATTTGGACGAGATGTTTTCGGCTATTATCGTTTGGTGGCGTGTGTCTCGGCCATTAAAACGGTTCGCGACATTGCTTTACGGGCAGGGGGAGGACGAACAAGAGAAGTAGAATGGAAATGAGCAAAGGGAGACGAGTAAAGACATGGGGAAACGAGGGGAGACAAGGTAGACAATGGGAAACGAGCGATAGACGATGAACAAGAGGAATCGATCAAGTAGACAGGAGCTTGAGAAAACGAGCAAGAGGAAACAAGAAAAAGGAGACGAGCAAGATAGTACAAGCAAGAGGAGAGAGGAGAGGAGATGAGCACGAAGATACGCCCTAGTGGTTGGGAGAGAGAGGAGAAGAGTAAACGAACAAAGGAAAACAAGCTATGGGTGACGATCAAGAGGAGACGAGTAGTAGGAGACGAACCAGGGGAGACGAATGAAAAGAGACGAGCGAAAGGTTTTGAATAAGAGGAGACAATCTAGAGGAGAGGAGTAAATTAAGACGAGTAAGAGGCGACGAGCAAAGGAGATTGACAGGAGGAGAAAGGCATAAATAAAAATGGAGAAATGAACAAGAAGATACGAGCGGTGGGATATGAGCAGGAGCAGACAAGGAAAAGATGGCGAACACTGGGAGACGAGCAACGGGAAACGAGCAGGAGCCTATTCCAGTCACCGTCACCTGATGACGGTTGTCAGGCGGTGAGCGAATGTATTATACAGTCAGAGAGAAGGCGAGCTCATCTGTTGTTGACAAAGTATCATTGCAACTCTAAGTGATCGAAATCAAAAAGAATTTCCATGTTTTTCAAATAATTTTTTGCTGATAGAGGAAGCATCAGGCGCAGACGAGATAAGCTCTCTTGACGATGCACTACGAACGCCAAACGGGACTGATTACGAGGGGAGGGATTCTTTCATTCTCTCAGGACAATCAACCAAGGCCAGGTGTTACTGCCCTTTGTCGTTCAGGTCAACAGGTCAATGTTCCTCGATACTGAACGAGCCGTACCATGTAGGATGCAGAAAGATCAAAAAGAGCTGCCATGTATGTTGAGGGAGGTGTAAATGGTGTGTACAATACCAGCCAGGTACGAACGTAAAGAAATATGTAAATGGTTTATGCAATACCAGCCAGGTTAGAACGTCGAGTAAGGTGTAGATGGTGTATACAATATTAGCCAGGTATGAACGTGAAGTAAGATGTAAATGGTTTGTGCAATACCAGACAGGTATAAACGTTGAGTAAGATGTGAATGGTTTGTTGCAATACCAGCCAGGTACGAACGTTAAGTAAGATGTAAATGTTGTATAAAATACAAGCTAGGTATGAACGTTGAGAAAGGTGTAAATGGTGTGTACGATACCAGCTAAGTACACACATTGAGTAAGGTGGAAATGGTGTGTACAATACCAGCCAGGTATGAACGTTTACAAGTGTTTACAAGTTCAAGACGACAACCACAGATCTTTTGGCCCGAACTAGGTTACCTTATGATAGTAAGAGTATTTGTTCTGAAGTAGAAGGTCTAAGAACGATTTATGTGTCATTGTGATTTCTATTTTTTAAACATGAAGACAAGGAAAGGTTTAGTAATTTAACGGCAATCATTCATGTAAAATTTGTCGTGCTGTGACTTTAACATTTCAATTGTGTTGCTGTTTAACCCCCCCGCTGAAAGTTTGTTCCATTCTTTGACAACTTTATATGAGAAGAAATTGAGCGTGATGCCGAGTGAGAAACGCTTACCAACGATTTTGTATCCATTATTCCTGATCACTATGCTCGCGTCTATAGTGAAAAGGTTCGCTCGGACGACGTTCTCCTTACCCTTCATAATCTTATACACCTCGATCATGTCATCTCTGACTCTACGCTTCTCTAGTGAATAAAGGTTGAATTCACATATTCTGTCTATGACGATTTATTGCCTAGCGAAGGGATAATTTTCGTTGGTTTACGTTGAACCTTTAGTAATTGAATAACGTCAATTCTAAAATATGGCAACCAGAATGGGACGAAATACTCGAGATACGGTCAAGCAATTGCATTGAATAACCAAGGACTTCTGTGTCTGTTTTGTACGAGATAGGGCGATGCTTTTTTGGAAGCATCGTTACATTGCTTGCAGCTTTTCAAGCCGTTATTGATGACACCTAAATCTCTCTCTTAGGTGACATGAATCAGTTAAGTTCCGGATATTGAATATACGAGCTTATGGTCAGTAAGACCTATGTGCATAACTTCATATTTGTCTACATTAAGTTTCATATGGCTATTTGTGACCAATCATCAATTTTATTCAGTTCTAATTGGATTTTCTTAAACTCAAGTAATGTTTGCCAGTTTCCTCCTGTCTTAGTATCGTGTGCACACTTTTTAATATTTTAAAGTGCGTTGCTATTGAGATCGGGTATGAATATTATGAAAAGAACTGGACCTAGTACGGATCCTTGAGGCACGCGCTTGTAACATTAACACAAGGGGATGGAAGCTCGGTTAAGTACAACTCGCTGCCGTCTGTCCGTAAGCCAACATTTTATATAGTTATTGGGCTCACCTCGTTGAGTACCAGCCAGGTATGCATGACTATAGTCACGGATTAAAATTCACGAACATTCGCTTGACGAAAATAGTCGAAACTGTAATTCGCGTAGAGATACAACAAGTGTTCCTGCTTGTGGGGCTTCATGCAATGGTGCTACGTGAATACAAAACTTCACGCAAGGGTCAAATAAAAGTAGGACAGGTGATTGGTATTTTTTGCATAGTCCAAGTGAGCTATGCTTAGTTCCGACCTGAAGTGAGTTGCGCTCAGCTGCAACAAACCATTTTGCTGTTTCTGTCATGGTACTTCTCTGCAGCAACCAAATTATTTTGTTCACCCGAATTTAGTAATCATTACAAGAGGAAGAAGTGTGACTTTTATCAAAAGGAATTAACACCCCTCAAACGGTCAAGGCACTTGAGAGAACAGTCAAGGCCTCCGACCCCTACGAGAGCAGTCAAGGCATCCTACCCTTGAGAGAAGAGTCAAGGTCTCCTACCCTTGGGAAAACATTCACGGCCTGCTACCCTTGAGAGAACAATCAAGTCTTTCTACCCTTGCGAGAACAGTCAAGGCCACCCATCCTTGTGAGAACATCCAAGGTCTCCGTCCCATGAGAGACCAGTTAAGCCTCTTTCCCTCTAGAGAACAGTCAAGGACTCCATCCAATGAGAGAACAGTCAAGGCCTCCTATTCTTCAGAGAACAGTCAAGGTCTCAAACCCGTTGAGATCAGTCAAGGGCTACAACCCATGAGAGAACAGTCAAAACCTCATACCCTTGAGAAAACAATAAAGTCTTCCTACCCTTGCACGAACAGTCAAGGCCTTTTGCACGTGAGAGAACAGTCAATGCCTCCTCCCCTTGAGAGAACAGTCAATGCCTTCAACCCTTGAGCGAACAGTCAAGAACTCCCACCATTTAAATAAACATTCAAGGACTCCAACCTTGTCCTTCCTTCTCACATGGAATAATGTTTTTTTCTGTTTATTCCGTCATTTTTTTCTGGATTCAAACTTCATCAAATAAATACACATGAAGATGGAAGTGCATGCTGGAAGTTCAGCCTAATGATTGCAGGACTGTACAAGCCCCTCTTCCTGGCAGCAGTTCGTGCTTTGGTGTGAGTTATCTTGAAGCAAACACGAGAATTCGTGTGTCATCTAGTTGCCCCGCCAACCGTCGCCGTGAGATGATGGGCGGGCCGAGCTCCATCCTTTTAGTGGAATTATGTAAGATTTCTAAGGAAAATAACTTTTGAGACGTGTTATAAATTTCAGTAAAGTGACTTTGAATTAGTTTATAATAGGTAAAGAAATAAACGTGTTTGTGCTTTCAAGGAAGAAGTGATAATGAAAAAGAGTGAACTAGTAATATCCTGAGACCAGCAGGTAGCGTCGTAACAGCAACGCATCCGGCTGTTTCGAAGTGTTATTATCACGATAGTGTCTTAGTCACACTGGCAGCTGCTGAACAAGTTACGAAGGCATTATTTTGCAAACAGAAATAATTTGTGTCATTAGGAACACAGATAAAACAAGACATGCAATAATATATTCAATAAATATGATATTGAAGAAGTTTTAACTCGACGCATCACCGCTAAACTACGTCACACATCCACAGCGTGCACCGCTACCCACCCCCACCCGGTATTCCATCTGACGCTAAACTACGCCACACATCCAAGGCATGCACCGCTACCCACCCCCACCCGGTATTCCATCTGACGCTAAACTACTCCACACATCCACGGTATGCACCACTACCCACCCCCACCCAGTATTCCATCTGACACTAAACTTTGTCACACATCCAAGGCATGAACCGCCACCCACCCCCACCCGGTATTCCATCTACACACCAAGAACCCTAATCTCCAGAACACAGCGAATGCATATAGTGTGGGTTCTCCACGCTTCATAACTAAAATAAACTGCACGGTGACGTCATTGACTGTGCATCGTGCATTGCTGTTAAAACTAGCATTCTGTAGGGATAACACCGCCATAAACTATTTATATGATAGCGGAATCACAACACGTGAACGCCTCCTGCTAAACAGAGGGAAGCAATCGGCTATGTGTTCTCGCCATACACAGTACTAAGTGACTTTGGATTTGTTTAATTTACGAAAACTATCATATTGGTTTCGTGCTTTGAAGTAATTAGCGGAAATGAACATTAGTGAACTCGTCATTTCCTCCTATCCTCCAACCAGGAGATACCTTCACAAAGCGACGCATTCAAATGTTCAAAGTGTTCCTTTCCTTGAAGACTGTTTTCGTGACGCTGGCAGCCTTTGAACAAGTTACGGAAGCCTTCTTCGGCAATCAAAATTAATTCGTGTTATCAAAGACACTAATAAAATGAGCAAATGCAAGTGCAAGAAAACAGCTTCAGCATGATATTAAATAACTCGTGATCACAAGTTAAACGCATGAACGCTAACCAGCGTTACATACCCTCGTCTCCTTGACCGTTACCCTAACAGAGGGCAGAGGGTAACCCTCAGCCGCTGACCTTCCCCTCGGCACCACTGCTCTATTCCAATCACAAGCCGCGTTTCTTCAAGGACAGACAGTAGCTTTAAACTGCTAAGACGTAAGATTTCTTCAGGGCAGTAATCGCGACAGTATTCGTTTTAGAAAATAGCAAGCGTGAACATTATCGACACCTTATTGGAAATCGTCGTGCAAGCAGCAATACAGCCACACTCTGCGTGGCACCTTTTGGTCGCTACCTCTGAAACTAAGTGCAAGACAACAATGAAATATATATTTTTTCCTGTCATTCATTTGAAACAAGGCAACATACACCATAGAGAGTACTTACTTAGGTCAGTGTCACTAGACAAGTTCTATTTGTTCGACAAAATATTTTACTCGGCCGCAGTAATCTGCCACAGTGAAATCGATTGGAGGGGGCTTTTACGCCAGCGCTAGAACTGTATCTGAAACAACATCGGGGCTGTCCGCGTTTTCGACTGATGTGTACACATCACACCATTGGAGTGTAAAACTGCCTATTCACTGAATCCTACACAGTCACCACGAACCTGACAAAATTAAACATGTATACATTTTACGTTCATGGAATAAATTGACGAAACTGTGTGTCGCTACTAAACCGCTGTTATACCGTGGTGTTTTTATTGTCTTGTTCGGCATTATACTTAGCGTTAGGGTATAATAATTGCATGTGCTTCTGTATGTTTGGCTTGGGTCTCAACTCTATGTAATTCGATATCAGCTTGTCCTGATGTCTGGCTCGTGTCATCTTGATGATATCTGAGACCCCCATTATCGAGTGTAGGCTACAAAACGTTATTATTCATCAAAGGTTTAGGTGTTGATATAAGATTTTGGTAATATATTAGTTTGGCTTTGGAGAGAAGGGTGCTTCATTGTAGGGTATAGTGAAGGATTACTTTATTTGTTACAAGGCTAGCTATGCATTCAGGTTTCACGACTTGTTAGGTTATTCCATTAAATATTGGGTACAATAATATTATGTACGTGTATGGAAGGTCGCACTCGTGTGTCGTGCTTAGTATTGTGGGTCTGGGTTTCAGACGAGAATTTGAAACAATATTTATATTGTAAGTGGAGCATTTTTTGCGTTCAAATGTTCACTGTAGGGTCTTACTAAACGAATGAATAAAAAGTAGTAAATTGTATCGTAGTGTGAGCCATTATTGTTAGGTTTTGTTTTTGTTATAGGACGTTCGTCATATTTAAGAATTTCAATGGTACATTTCGGTTTCTTTTGTGCTAGTGTCAGATGTAACTGATTGGTTTGTGAATTGATTTAGGATGTTGGTCATGTTACATGTTTTCAATAAGATTATTTATGTTAATTTTGTGATATTGTTATAGATTGTTTACATCGTTTAGGTGATGATATGGATAAAGGTTTGATTTAAGATCTTCAAAGGAATGTCACGGTATATTTTATGCTAGCACTGGAAAAATTATTATAGGTTTAGGCGATGCTATTGGAAATTGTTCTTGTTCCACGAATGTTTACACGAAAATTGCCCATCCATGCATTTTTACTTTTCGATAAAATGTGATTTGCAACGGATTATTTCAGTTTATTAATTGTAGGACTAAGTTGTGGATGTCGGTTTCAGGTCTTGTTAGGTTATAGCTTTGGATATTTGCTATGTTATTTTTTGACTGTGGAACGATCTGAAACTGAGTCCATAACTCTCATTTATTCCTCCGATACAGAACCTTAAATCGTCACCTCATCAGAAAAATCCGCAACAGCAAAGCAGGCTCACTGTGAAGCATCAGGCAGCAGCACCGGGTCAACAGGAAATACCAAATCCCCTAAGGCAATACTCATTGGTGATATCCTCATGAAAAATGTGCTAACGTCCGACCTTTCAGATAGATGCACTTTTGAAAAGATAAATATTCACGATTATGGCGCTCTGTCTTAAATCATTGAAAACGCAAATCCATTCAAAAAATTACATTATTTTGCTCAAGGTTTACGTCAAAACTGAAATAGTAGTCAAAATAACCACCACAATTTGAACTAAAACCAAAATGCTAAGATGTACATCTGAAAACAAAGAAACAGAGGCGCCGTTTCACGAGTCTTTGCCACTCCTTGAGGCTCAAAGTTATCCCAACAGGCAAACTAAGAGACGAATTCACTGGTATCCCCGACAAACGATTGTTTCATTCGAAGAATGCTATTCTAAACAATAGTGGAATTATCAAATTCTTCAACACAATAGTACGTTACGTTTCTCAGAGCGTTGAGGTATTGCCATCCCTATACTATAACAACGTCAAAAGCAAGCAATCATTACTCTGGTCTCCTCCCTTCGTCTACTTCCCTCCGTCATATGGCCATCATCTCGGATCATCACCCCATCACACGTCAGCAAAGGACATCTACTAGCAGACAACTCACATCCTAGCGCCCTCCGGTCGCCCCCAAACTAAAATTCAAACTGAAAATCCCCAATCAGTGACTCCTTATCATCCCCGCACAATTAGCTCCCATGCAACGCCTTTCCAACACGGTCGCAGCAATAGCGTCCCCTCAGCGCCTCCTCATTTCTTCTCCTACCCTCCTCCTCCACTCTACACTTCTCACACAAATTCGTCTAACTATTTTTGCAGCACAGCCCCAATCCTTCCCTTTTGCTACCATTTCCTTATCTCAGCCCAAACTCCGACTCTACCTATTTCGCTAATCCCTCCCATATATTACCCCCCTCTACCCATTCTTTCCTCGAGCTCCCACTTTCGTTACCTTTCCCTATCCTCAACCCAAACTCCAACATTATCTATCCCGTCCATCCCTCCCATATATTACCCCCCTCCACCCGCTCTTTCCTCTAGCTCCCACTTTCGCTACCATTTCCTAACCTCAGCTCAAACCCACCCTCAATAACATAGAACAGAACCGAAAGGAAGGATATCCCAAGCATACAAACAATGGCACTCGAGAATTAGCAACCAGATTCTTAGATAACGTCAGTAAGAGTGTTACTGGAGAGCATATTAAAAATCTAGAAGCAACAATAAACCGGATGAACGAATGCCAACGCAGGGGACGGAAAACTTGCAACAATTTTTCAGGAACACCAACATCGACACCATTCTCAATGACTAAAGATTAAAAAGACAATAAACACTAGCATACGGACATTGTATTACTCACGCGGTGAAAGGATCATTAGGAAAACAAACAGGACTTAACGATGAAACAATCTTAGAGGTGATAAAAAACTAAAGCGATTGAGGAATCCTTCAATTGCATAGAAGTTTACGAAGCCCTCACCGAGTATAAAAAATATGATAAGTTCCTCTCCGAAATAGAAAAGTATTTTGAGAACAAAGAGTACAATAGCAGTTTAGGCAATATAGTCACAGCAATTCTCAGCAACGCACACAAAATACAAATCACAATCTTAGATGAAACAAACCCGGACATCGTAAAGAAAACTGTAATTAATCCGACCAACCTTGAGAGAGATGAAGCTGCTCAATACTCCATATTTGTAGCTAAGAAAGAGGACCACTATTGTAGTCTTGCACCAAACCACCCTCTGAAGCCACATTTCGACCAACAAAATATTGCAGCGAAGCGAAACAAGCATTCGGAAACAAATGTGCAGTGTTCCAAAATATATTCTTCTTTGCAATACGACAATGATACATCCATATTCGATGAAAAGATGCCTCTGCAATCATCCCAAAGTTACATTAACTGTTCTGTAAGTAAAAACAAATGACTAGAGGCACAAACAGTTCAAGCTTAGAGCAGCAACCTAAATAACATCGTGATTAAACATTTAACGTAAGAAGCTTATGAACAAAGATGAATCACATCAAAATGATGACGAAGGAGGACTCAATTGACATTCTATGTCTGACTGGAACCTGGCTGAAATCTGACATTAACACTACCTTCATCGAGATAACGTCTTCAATGTTTATAGAAAAGATAGAGAAAGGGAAGAAGGTGGAACCGTGATTTATTTGCGAAAAGAATATACCTCTTCTCAAGCAATGCTTAACGACAGCAATGAAGTTGATGACCTTTGGGTGAACAATCAGGTGTGAAAAAACAGATCGTTTGTTGTTGGTTCTCTTTACAGACCACCCAAGGCAAGTGTACAGTCCTTTCAATACATCGAAGAAAGATTTCGCGAAGCTATCCGCTTAGGAAAGACGCTGTACATTTTGGGAGATTTCAATGATGATAAATGGAAATTGAAATCCAACAATATGAAGCCGATTTTAGACAGACTCGGGCTGCATCAGCTCATAAAAAGTGCAACAAGAATTATTCCTTAATCCCAAACTGTATTGGATTTGCTCATAAGTAACAATCCATTTTCCGTTGTTACCACAGACCTGGAGCCCAATTCTTTCTCGGGCCACCATGAAATAAACCATTAACATCAAAAAAGAGAAGAAACGAGTATACAAAATAACCTGTCATAGAAAAATAAATTACACCGCGGATAATTTTAGAGCAGAACTTGTGGCAAACGTCGAGATGATAAAACCGATACATAGCACAAATAACGTCACAGAGCAAGCCCAATTACTTACAAACTGTCTTCTCACATGTCTGAACGCTGTGGCGCCAACGGAAACTAAAACAATAAAAAGCATGCCGGTGAAATGGATTACAGAAAAACTGCAAAACGAATTTGCACTTAAAAAATATCTCAAACGCAGAGCAAAACGAAGCATCATTTGGTTAAAATTATTTCGAATTCACAATAGAAGAGTCAAACGAGACGTCAGGAGGGCAAAAACTAAATACCATCATAAGGAACTAGAACAGTGCAAATACAATAAAAAAGAAACGTGGAATGTACTGAAAAGAATTGTTCTCAAGAGAAAAAATATCACTTCGCCTACTTATCCGATTGCTCGAGCAACTTCAGAGAAGTTTACCAACTACTTCGCTGGAGTTGGGAAACAGGTTTTGAAGAGGTAACCCAGGAAGAGGACAGCGACCAAGAAGCAAACGTCAAATGGAAACCAAAGCAAGTATCGCAACACGAAGTAAAACGAGCTGCATTTACCTTGGGGAACACAAATTCTACAGGAATAGATGGTTTAGCTCTACAATATCTGAAAAACAGCCTTATAGGTACCTTGCATTATATCAGCACAGTTATTAACATCTCAATAGCAAGTAAAACTTTTCCAGAAATCGGGAAGCATGCGATCATAAAATCAATTCATAAATCAGGGGACAAGAATGAACCATCCAACTTTAGACCAATCAGTCGTCTGCCTGTCCTATCCAAGATTCTAGAAAAGATAATATCTATCCAATTGATTGATTACCTCGAATCAAACAAGCTGTTCAATGACTGCCAGTATGCTTCTCGGCGAAAATTGTAAACAGAAGGCGCACTCATGAGCATCACTGAAGATCTGTCCAAAAACTTGGATGAGGGGCAGATATCTCTGCTGGTATTGCTAGACATATCAAAAGCATTCGACAGTGTAAGCCATACAATATTTTTGGTAAGCTCCGCAACATCGGAACAGACCCTACTTGGTTCGAAAGTTATCTGATGAAACGGCAACAATCAGTTAAACTCGATAACGCGCCTATGTCAAATTCGGCCACAGTTGCCTTTAGTGTCCATCAAGATTCGATACTTGGCCCTTTGTTGTTCCTGTTTTTTGTAAATGTCATCGACTGTAAAATACCAAAATATCAAGCGAAAATGGTAATGTGCGCCAATGATGTTCAAATATTGCTTACACAAAAACCGTCAGATCTGAATGCACTGAAAGACGACGCTGAGAAAGCCTTAACTAATCTGAAATCTTGGAATGATAAAAATGAACTCAAACTCAACTATGAAAAAACAAAATGCATCTTGTTCGGGTCGAACTCGAAAAGAAAAGCAGTTACAATGAATTTCTCTATCAGGATAGGCAAATCTGATATTCCTGTTGAAGACTAAGTTCTAAGCCTGGGAAAATGGTTTGATCCCGATCTTTCCTCCAAACACCATGTAACTGCTCTGTGTTTCAAGTTGAATAGTACACTTTTGTTCCTAAACTCCGCAAAAAAAGAATTGGATTTAAAATCAAGATTGCTGATTGTCCACGCTTTAGTATTTTCTCACATTAACTACTGTCTTTCAATTTGGGGGGAATGCACAAAAACTCAGAGAGAAGAACTGCAACGTTGTATAAACTTTGCGGCAAGAATAATATGCGATGGTAACCACAGAAAACGGGACCACGTAAGTCCTCTCCTCGAAAACTTACAGTGGCTCAATATCGACAACAAACTGGCACTCCATGAGGCGATCAGAATTCATAAAGATTTCTTATGAAAACATTCACCCGGCAGCCAAAGGAATATATATTCTATTAGTGAGAAGAACAATCGATTCACAAGAAATAATGATGCTCTGCACGTTGAACACAGGAAAACAGAAACTGCCTGTCGAGCTTTTTCGATAACTGGACCAAAATTCTGGAACAACCTCCCAACAAGCCTCAAGAATCTTGAATACAACACGTCCTTCATGAATAGGCCAAATGAACATCTATTGACCGATCAATTCAAAACGGTAACTTTGCCCACAATAACGCGCTAAATGATAATACCAGTAACTAAAAAATGCAATCTGTTCTTAAGCATGTCCGAAACCACCACCACCACCATAACTCTCAACATTGAGACACCATCTAATCGTTTATACTCTGACGACACATATGTTTTCTATGTTGCTACCGATTACATTTGTCTTTGCCAATTACCATAAGTGTTAACTTGCGTTTTGTCTATTTCTATGTTGTAAATGTTCCAGTCGTTTTAGTATAATTAAAATACGAACTTAGTCTTTTCGAGGAACGATCGGCATCTTCTGACTTTGATAAAGATTAACTCGATTTTAATATATTTCATTTAATTATTTCTAACAATTACCGTATCATTTTTGATTATACAATCATTGCTTTATAATCTAATATTTTGTTTTTCCTTTTATAACAGAAGTTTATTCACCTGACTTGTGTACTCAAGCATTGTATTATTCTGATTGTCAATCATTTAATAATTTCCTAGCGGTCTTGAAGTGTGTATATTGTATATTCAGTTGTTTGGTATGTATTTATGTATAACTTTTTTTGTATAACTTATGCAGCTTATTAACCCCTCCATCATTAATACAATGGTTTAGACCCATCTTTACAATGTGTTAGCGCTTTTCGATTGCCCAACCTTATATTGTATTCCTATTTTCTGTATAATTCATGTCGTCCATCCACATCTTTGTCATCGTACAATAATGTAGACTACTCATTACAATATGTTAGCACATTTTGATGTCCCAACCCCATGTTTTCGGGACTCTAACCCCAAGCATGCGTGATATGTCACCCCATGTACTTGTTATTTTCCACACCCATGTATTTTGTTCTTTGTCCACCCCAAGTATTTCTTATTTTTCAACCCCGCGTGTCACTGGCTTCCCCAATACTATGTAGTCGGAATTATTTTGTCAAAATAGACATTTTCTATATGTGCAGCAGATGATACTATTGTAAATAATATTTCGCCCCACGAAATCTGAACCAGCGGCCCCTAGAGATGAGCTGTGACGAATTCAAATTGAACTCGCGTTTTCGTTAATTCATGTAGCGTAGTTGATAATGAAGTTTCATGTCATATGATCAAAAATTCATCTATTTCCTAATGAATTAGAAATGCGTTGCCAGACGATGGGAATGAATGATCTAATAATAATAATAATCTATTTCTTTGTCAGAATCATGAGAATTCCGTGAGAAACGAGGGATTCGTATGATGAAGCTGAGAAATTTCATTTTATGTTCAGTACTCTCTCTGTGCATTGCGGCTCCAACACCAGGAGGTAATTTTCTTAACATATTTTGTTCAATGTCTGTCTATACATAACCTATCCAAAAAAGATAACTACTATTTAACCAAATGCTATGCAATAAATAATGATAAGCTCGATGTCCGCTGTTCAGTCAACCATTTAAAAGTAGCTTGTTTCATGGAAATGAACGTGTGATCTGGATGGGAACTGGACTTGTGATCTGGATGGGAACGATGGACGTGTGATCTGTTTGGGAACTGGACGCGTGATCTGGATGGAAACGTGTGTTCAAGCCATTCGGTCGAAAACATGATTTGTACTAATCATTGTTTACTATCGCTGTCATTTTCATGCAATGATGCTGACTTGAGACAGATCGTTTTAGTGACACTTGGTTGAAAAAATTTACTCACCTTTCAAACGTTATTTCAACGTGAAGCGAATTTGGTTTACTGCATTCCTTGCTCTATCAATTAGTGATGGATTTTTTAGAAAAAATATAATTTACATTCATGAGTACGTTTGCCAAAAAAATAGAACGATTTTATTCATACTGGAACTGCCATCAGCACCATCGCTGCGCGAGCGTTGGTGTTGATGGTCAGGAACTGCCCCAGCATCTTGAGTGGTAGTTACGTGAGTGTTTGTGCCGAAACGCGTGAACTGCCCCAGCATGTTTGAGTGGTAGCTACTTGAACGTTAGTGTTGGTGGTTAGAGACTGCGCCAGCTTCTTGAGTGATTGCTACTTGAACGTTAGTGTTGGTGGTTAGAGACTGCGCCAGCTTCTTGAGTGGTTGCTACTTGAACGTTTGTGTTGGTGGTTAGAGACGGTGCCAGCTTCTTGAGTGGTAGCTAGTTGAACGTTAGTGTTGGTGGTTAGAGACTGCGCCAGCTTCTTGAGTGGTAGCTAGTTGAACGTTAGTGTTGGTAGTTAGAGACTGCGCCAGCGTCTTGAGTGTTAGCTAGTTGAACGTTAGTGTTGGTTGTTAGAGACTGCGCCAGCTTCCTGAGTGGTTGCTACTTGAACGTTAGTGTTGGTGGTTAGAGACTGAGCCAGCTTCTTGAGTGGTAGCTAGTTGAACGTTTGTGTTGGTGGTAAGAGACTGCGTGCGCCAGCTTCTTGAGTGGTAGCTAGTTGAACGTTAGTGTTGGTATTCAGAGACTGCGACAGCTTCTTGAGTGGTTGCTACTTGAACGATAGTGTTGGTGGTTAGAGACTGTGCCAGCTTCTTCAGTAATAGCTAGTTGAATGTTAGTGTTGGTGGTTAGAGACTGCGCCAGCTTCTTGAGTGGTTGCTATTTGAACGTTAGTGTTGGTTGTTAGAGACTGCGCCAGCTTCCTGAGTGGTTGCTACTTGAACGTTAGTGTAGGTGGTTAAAGACTGTGCCAGCTTCTTGAGTGGTAGCTAGTTGAACGTTAGTGTTAGTGGTTAGAGACTGTGCCAGCTTCTTGAGTGGTAGCTAGTTGAACGTTAGTGTTGGTGGTTAGAGACTGCGTGCGCCAGCTTCTTGAGTGGTAGCTAGTTGAACGTTAGTGTTGGTAGTTAGAGACTGCGACAGCTTCTTGAGTGGTTGCTACTTGAACGTTAGTGTTGGTGGTTAGAG
>SDVV010011049.1:0-16003 GCA_016164225.1 Gammarus roeselii
GAGAGAGTCATTTCCGGGACTTGAACCCGGATCTCCCGAGTGATAGACGATGAATTATGCCATCGAGCCATCCCCAACCCTAAAAGGAATTGGTTCAAGTTCAACGGTAAGCAATTTGTTTAACATAAGTCCCGTACTATCATCACTCATTGATCGCTGCGGCTACCACATGATATCTCATCTTATATTAAATCTAAGTATTGGAGATGATTTGCCAAACTTGCAGTAAGGCCAATTACGATTGATGTCCTTTTATCGTAAGGAATGACTCAATGGCATAATTCATCGTCTATCACTCGGGATATCCGGGTTCAAGTCCCGGTAATGACTCTGATATTCATCATAAGTGGCCTTAATACAAGTTTGGCAAATCATCTACAATGCTTATATCTTATACATGTATAATGGTAACCTTTTGTTGGTCTTTGCACGAAGGAACAGGCCCTTGCCTCATATTGTCGTGGAACAAGGACACATTCAACAGAAGATTCATAACAATATAGTAAGAAATAAGTGGAGTGCAGGTGAAGACGACAAGCAGGCAATCGTTGTAAAGGATTCAGAAGCGGAGCATTGCTTGAACCTGCCCACGGAGCTGCAGAAGCGCTGGACGACCGACCCTGGCAGCCTCTCACAGGAGGAGGTCAGCCTCCTGCTGTCGCCTCTCACGCCAGACCTGACCCCGCTGAAGACCATGGAAGACCTTGCTACGGAGTACGGTAGAGGTAAGAGTAGTCTGATAGACCACTCTCTACTAAGTTACTGTAACAGTCTCTAGTTATATGTCAGTATACATTTACTTCCCTCCAGTGTTGTTTCTCGTCCGCCAAGCCAATACCAATTAGAGATAAAAAAAAGATCCTCATTCAAGTGGTTTCCGCTCCTTGCAAATGCTCAGAGCTTCCTCATGATGGGTGTTAGTCGTTCTCCTATCTCAATCCTATGTTATGTGGCGCACCCACAATCATGGGAGCCCCGCCAATCACCGGAAGGGAGAGAGGACCTTATTCGGTGGCCACAAGCAAAATTGAATGGTCGTGTTCAAACAACTTCTTTTGCTACTGCTTATGTTCCACTCCACTTTAGCAATTTCTTCTACAGTGCTATTACATGTATTCTACTGAACAGGTTGTTACAATATCCACGTTTTCACTATTCCCTTTTATATCCACCTGTTATGTCGACGTCACACTATGGGATTTGTTTTATTTATTTATTCGATTATTTTTGATAATTCCTTAGTGCTGCTCCGCGAGAGACCCGTCTATTAAAATGAAGTTTTATGCACCAAAAATGTCTTTTTCGGAAAGTTTTCAATTGAAATTGAGTCCGATCGCAAACAAATACGACCAAATAATTTACACCCGCAAGTGACAGAATCAAACGATAATACCTCGGAGACGAGTCTTATTTAGACTAGGTAGTATTGTTATGTTAATATTTCAATACCTACGAATATTATAACCAGAATCATTCCCTATGGTAGTCATTTGATGTCTATAACTCTGAGTTCTCCATCAGCTCAAGCAAGAGTTTCTTTTCAGGCTCAGATGCGGCTTGGGGCCTCGTTCAAGAGATCAGGAAGAATCGTGTTCAGCTGGCTTGTGCTAACCACCTCCAGTCGGCTCAGGCGTCGGGGTTCCACCGGGCCAGCGAGGACCTGAGACTGAGAGGCAGTAGAGCTTCCAGCAACGGCAAAATTGATGGCCGAGGCAACAAGTTCCATCACTATTTCAACACAACAAACTTGATTAGGGAATATAACGGGGATAATGAAGATCTTTCTTTCAATAGAATACAAGATGAGGTAGTAAAGTTACGAGGCTTGGAGAAGAAAAGAACTCATTTACCGGTGGCTGAACTTGTGATGAAAAGAACACCGCTGTTAGAGCACTTCTTGGTGGACGATGTAAACAAGTACATTTATTGCTACGTCCCTAAGGTAAGTGTGGGCACTTTTTGGTGGACGATGTAAACAAGTACATTTATTGCTACGTCCCTAAGGTAAGAGTGGGCACTTCTTGGTGGACGATGTAAACAAGTAAATTTATTGATACGTCCCTAAGGTAAGAGTGGGTAATCCTTGGTGGACGATGTAAACAAGTACATTTATTGCTACGTCCCTAAGGTAACAGTGGGTACTCCTTGGTGGACGATGTAAACAAGCACATTTATTGCAGCGTCCCTAAGGTAAGAGTAGGTACTCCTTGGCAGACGATGTAAACAAGTACATTTATTGCTACGTCCCTAAGGAAAGAGTGGGTACTCCTTGGTGGACGATGTAAACAAATACATTCATTGCTACGTCACTGAGGTAACAGTGGGTACTCATTGGTGGACGATGTAAACAAGTACATTTATTGCAGCGTCCCTAAGGTAAGAGTGGGGACTCCTTGGTGGACGATGTAAACAAGTACATTTATTGCTACGTCCCTAAGGTAAGAGTGGGAAATAACCAGTGGGGGGTCAGAGCTTAATTGCGAATCTGTGTGACGTCGTGTCGCAACCAACTGTATCATGTGTGGTGCTGTAACTAACTTCTGTTATGTTTGGCGTTCCAACTTACTATGGGATTAACTATATATTAGGCGGTGAATATATCTTTGACTGTGGATTATTGAGGATCTATTTTTGAAGGCTTGTGGTCACGCAAACATTATTGACGGCATACACAAAGTCTGGTTTTCATATTGTGTCTAGGTGCTCTACACGATGTTTAAATGAGTATGTGTAGTTTGATTGCTTCTCAGGTAGCATGTTCGCAGTGGAAGAAAGTGATGATGATCACGGCCCTGAAGACAACGAAACCGCTGGAAAGCATCTCGAGCTTTGAGACGCACTTCCAGCACGGTCTGCCACTGCTCTCTGGCCTGGATTATTCGGTATGGATGATACAAAAATGAGCTGCGAGTTGGTGCAAATAAGCATTCTTTAAATAAACAATTGAATGTCTCTATTTATTTGACCGGAAAGTACCTGCCATTGCTATGAGGCATAGTTCTACTCATTTTTAATGCGGAGTGTATTGCTTCTTCAGCGGAGAATGAACAGCGGTCTATTAAATCAGATATTGATAGAACACTAGATTGCATCTAGATAAGTCATGATTGTACAGCCGCGAAAGAAAGTTTGTTAGAGATTAATCTCTATATAAGCTACAAACTATACCTTTCAACAAGTGATGTTGTTTTCATAAGGACTTTTAGTTCAGCATCTACTTTTCTACATAAGTGCTTTTATGTATTATAATAAGATTTTCGTTAGGATGAAATGTACAGCAAGAAATGTCATGTGAGTTATTTATACTTTTAAAGCTTTTCCGAATAATCTTTCGCTTGTGTACTTTGATAACTCGAGTTCAAATGAGGTATTGCATGCTGTGCCTGGCCCTGTTGGTCTGCAGGACTCTGAAGTGTTGCTGCGCCTGGCCACATACAGCAAGGTGCTGGTCGTCAGGGACCCCCTTGAGCGCCTCATGTCGGCCTACCAGGACAAGCTGCACTCACACACCCCCGACTCTGCTTACTTCAAGACGCTCTACGGCAGGCCCATGATACAGGCCACCAGGGGCGTCGACGTGGAGGACGGAGAGGGGCTGCTCTTTGAGGTTAGGCGCACCAACATCATTCGGGCGAGCTCCTGGTGGGATAATGCAAGATGAGGTGTCGGGCAAACGATAATATGCTACCACTGAACGAAAAACTAGTCTTTGGCAAACAAGGCAAGAAGGGCTTTGGTAGAACAGAGCTTTTCTAACACATAGTCAAGGACGTACGCAGCACATTCTGTGGTCACACAACCGATTGCGTTTCGCCCTTCCTAGGTTGCGCTGGTAACCTTTGTAACCCGCGGCGGTTATGGACTGGCCTTAGACCATTAAGAGACCGGCCAGAATGTCTCAGTTGGGTCAGATACGATCGAACCCTCTACTCTCAGCTTCCAATGGAAGTCTATTGCGAGGAGAGACCAACACGCCCCCCCCCCTCCCCCGGTCACAGAGCTGGTGAACACCGTATCTATGTGTAATAGGTCAAACCATTCAGGACGGCGCATCGGTTGCCTTCACCTTTAGAATCGCATGCCACAGTTATTGGGGTGGATGGATGATTTTTCATTTAAAGATCTTATTTTGCGGGCTCTATTATTGATCTGTGCCCTTTTTTCATGCTGATAAATTTTGCATTGGTTATTATATATCGAGGCTGCTTGAGACTTGGTGACCCGGGGTATGGGGGGTACTCGTGGGACTCGCGGGACTCTGAAAACCAGGGGGTTTCTGAAACCCGAGGTACTTGAAAGACAAGGAAGTTTTTTGGGGACCCCCTTGGACCCTTCTGAGGCCCTTTGGGACAACCTCGAGACCCTTCGGGACCCCCTTGAGAAACTTTAGGACCCTCTTGAGGCCCCTTTGAACTCTAGAACCCTTGCTTTCCCCTCCACAAGCTGTAGGACCTATACATAGAAAAAATGTAGGTATGTGAAGTGTTTGATTAGAACAATTAGCTATCACGGTCCACGGATTACTGGCACAAAGGGGGAGAGCCGTGTGAACAAAGTTATAAAATTACCGCACACGCCGAGATAAGCTCAGATGAGGGGACTTGAGGGACCCGAAATGAAATGCTTGAGTAAAAAAAATAGTTATTACAGTCCACAGGATTACCGGCGCAGAAGGGTAGAGCCGCGTCAAGGCTGGTCGAGGTGCGTCGAGATCAGTCGAAACATGTCGAGACAAGTCAAGTTGGTCGCGTCGAGTCGAGACTGGCCGAAATGAGTCGAGACAATCCGAGATGAGCTGACACGAGGGAACCCGGGGAGCTCGAGACCCGTGGGACTTGGGTTACCCTTTGGGACCCATCTGGCTCTTTTGTAACCCGAGGGACCTCTGCCCCCCCCTCCCCACCCTAACCCCCTAAACAAGGAGTGTGAAGCCAATAATCTGAGTATTTTTTCAGCCCATGATGAACTAGCCCGTGATAAACTAACGATCCACAATTTTGTCATCTAAAATAAGGTTAATGTATTTGTGCGAGAGTTCCTGTTTGTGATTTTATGAATACGTGTTTTTTCAGTCTGTGCTTGCTCGCGCGTGCGTGAACCATATATATTTCTATTGGTGACCATTACCGCGTAACTATAAGCCTTGTGTTGCTTTGTGGTTGGAGTTGATCTGATCCGTAAACCCGTGGACCGTGTTCCAATTTCGACGACACTATATGTGCGCACTAGCGTGCGTACAAATAACTTCTGAGGTTCTGAGATGTTCAAGGCGTGGATTCGTTTCGTTTGAGTCTTTATCTTACCTGAATAAAGGTATTTTACTGTAACTGAACAAAACCGCGTCACTGTAAACATTGTGTGGCGTTGCTGTCGGAGCATACTTTGTCCGTGTAGCCGTAAACCTAGTACCAAGCTATACGATGCTACCTGTACGCACTGGCTTGCATACATATTACTCTTGAAATTCTAAATGATTGAAAGCGGAGATCCGATTCGTCAATTTTTTTTTCTTTTGCTCACCAGCATGCGTCTGACACGACTGAATTTCTTAAAATGTTCTTCTCGCACGCCGAGGTATGCGAGCCTACTGGAATCCACGATCGTCGAGCTCTACGGGGGAGCCTATTGAGGCTCCGGTGGAAATGAGGCTTAAATCAAATGGAATCAAATCACATGTCACAGTCGAGCAGCATCAGTGAACATATTTTGTCAGGAGCCAATTTTGTAACAATTAATAGGGAAGGGTTCACATTTATAACCAAGGTTTCGCTCTGGTTGGAGGATTTTTTTATGGAACCAAAACATTGCAACTCGAGTGAAACAAAAATGAAACATGAATAAATAATCCACAGAGATGTTTGATGATACTTTCCATGAAGTTTGTAGAACTGAGACTGTGTTGAAGTGTCACCTGCAGATTGAAATGAGATTTGTAGGTATCATATTTCCCGTTCATGTAACTTTACTTGTTTTTTTTTTCAATTAAAAAGCGGACTGCGGCCTATGTCAACGCAATGGCACATAACGTGTGGGAGCTTTGCGCAGAGGCAGTATCGTAACCAATGAGTTTCCAGTGAGTTCGCATACTGTTCTTCTCGTCTAAGCTCCAAAGTTTACGAGTTTTCAGGGTATAGAATTTTTTTTTTGCTGTATTAAAATAAGAGCCGGTCACCGCTCTAAGCCGTATGTCGCTCCGAGACCGAATATCATCTCGTAAAGGTTAAAGTTTTCAACTAAATTGGAGAGATCGACTATCATCTCTTTAGAGCGAGAGCAATAAGCCACCTCAGAGGGATACCCCCTAAGGGTATCCTAGGCTTACCCGGCTTCCCGCGGTGTCCTCGTTAACCACAAAAATTCAATTGTCTCTTTGTGTAAATACGTTTTGAGTCAGAAGATCCCTTCACCGTCCCCCCATTTCAGATTGTAGCTAGATCCCCTCCCCCTTGGTGCACAAAGAGGTGAGCCCCCCACTGACCCCGGGGTTTGGAAGGAGAAAAAATAAAAAATAAAATTAATAAGAAAAAACATTACAAAAAGTTCTTACAAAAATATTCAAAAAAAGCTTCAAGCCCAGTTATAAGATTATATTTAAGTTAATTTAAGCTAATTTCACGAACGTATATAAATATACTTATGCACACTTCAAGTTGTATGTAAAGAAGGCCCCACCTTCATTACCCAGAACCCCGGGTAGAAGCCGGGGATCAAATAATGGGCAAGACCATTCCCTATCAGAGAGGGGCTGACGGCCACTCCAGAGCGTCACACTCAAACCAGTCTGCGAAAAAGAATGACAAACCCCTCATGGGTTCCTCATCGACAGGAGACCTGACTCAGGTCGCTGTCGATGAAACAAATAAACGCTTCTCGAAGCTGAACGTGAATATGATCGGAATGCAGAATGTCCTGGGCAGGATAAGCACAATGATGGGCCTTCCCGAGCTGGAGACTGAGGACTGATCGGCGCCCTCCAGAGAAGTCGGTGAACGTCTCACGAAACTCGAAAGCCTTTTTGCAACTATAAATACCAGACTGGATGAGCTGATGGAGAGGATAGAAGCCAAGAAACCCGCAACCTGTTTGTGTGCTTCCGCCTCTGACCTCTCTGATAACATCGCTCTCCTCCCAGCCAAAACTCATATGTCCCGAACACCAAGAAACGTGAGAGGAGACAACACACTCGATTTGATGACCACAACCTATTCAACAACAGCCCTAAATTACCCGAACACTATAAAATGATATTTGATGTCAATGACAGACCGTGTATTTGCCCATATAAAATACGAGAAGAACTGGGCTCCATGACTGGCCGTCCAATTCTCAACATCACCGCCAGCGGTGACGACAGCTTCACCGTTAAAGTAGACAGAACTTCAAAGTGACACCATACTCTCCAATTGGGGTGGATGTATGATTATTAATTTTATAGATCATTAATACCTCATTTCAGTAATTTAGTATTCCTTATTTTGTGGTCCACATTATTTATCTGTGACTTTTTTTCATAGTGATCAATTTTTGATTAGTTATATAATTATGAATCGTTAGACGCCCGCAGGGGCACTAGGTGGCCTATGCGGTGTGTTAGCTAGTCTAGTCCAACCTACGGTGGGAGAATTTGCACTCTCTCGGGCGCCTAATAAATGTCTGAGCACAGCTAGGCGTTTTGATGGCTAAATACTGATAAAATGTTGATGTTGATCTCAGAGAGTGGAAGTCTTGAATGCCACTGTGCGTGGAAGGGACGAGGCGAGTAGAGGCAGGTTAAGGCGAGTGAAGACGAGTCGACTGGCGAGGCGACGAGACGAGATGAACCGAGGCTGGTTGAGACTAGGCGACCCGGGAATGGGGGGTACTCGTGGGACCCGCGGGACTCGAGGGACCCGGGGGTTTCGGGAACCCGAGGGACTTGGAAGACCAGGAGGATTTGGGGGACCCACTTAGAAACTTCCGAGGCTTTTTGTGACACCCTTGAGACCCTTTGGGACCCCCTTGAGAAACTTTGGGACCCGCTTGAGGCCCCTCTGATCCCTGGGACCCCTGCTTCCCTCTCCCCACGCTGTAAAACCCATATACAGAAAAATGTATGTATGTGAAATGCTTGAGTGGATCAATTAATTATTACAGTCTGCGGATTACTGGCACAGAGCGCGAGGGTCGCGTCGAGGCTGGTCGAGGTGCGTCGAGATCAGTCGAAACATGTTGAGGCGAGTCGAGTTTGTCGCGACGAGCCGAGACTGGCCGAAATGATTCGAGACAAGCCGAGATGAGCTGAGACGAGGGGTCACGGGGGACCCGGGGAGCTCGGGAAGCCCCATGGGACATGGGCTACCCTCCAGGATTTGTCGGGCTCTATTGGAACCTAAGGAACCTTTGCCCCCCCCACCCTATCCATTTAAACAATGAGTGCGAAATTAATAATCCAAACAGTTTTTCTGACCGTGACGAACCTGCCCTTACTTTCTTCACGATCAACAATTTTGTCATGTATAATAAATAATGCTAGTGAGTTTGTGCTCGCTCGCGCGTACACGGACCATATGTAGTTTCTGGGGTTGACCTGGACTGCGTAGCTGTGAACCCTGTGACGCGTTGTGCTTGGAGTTGATCTAATCCGTGAAGCCGTAGACCTTGTACCGATTGGCGCGCATGCATGTTGCTTTTGGAGTTCTGAGTGGTTGGAGGCGGGGATTCGTTTTGTCTAAGTTTTTATCTTACCTGAATAATTAAATTGTACCTCTACTTAACCAAACAGCGTAGCTGTAAACATTGTGTTGCGTTGCTGTTGGAGCTAACTTCGTCCGTGTAGCCGTAAACCTTGTACCAGTGCCAACAATAGTACATGTGCGCACTAGCGTGCGTACATATTATTCTTGAAGTTCTAAATGATTGGACGCAAAGGTCCGTTTCATCTAAGTGTTTTTCTTATGCGCACCAGCGTGCGTCTGACATTGCTAATATTATCACATTTTTTTACCTTTAAAAGCGTTGTCTTTTTTTTCTCGCACACTGAGGCGTGCGAGTCTACTGGAATCCGTGATCATCAAGCCCTACGGAGGAGCCTATTATGACTCGCGTTGAGGCTCTGGTGGAACTGAGGATTAAATCAATATACTATCCAAAGCCAGAATATGCGAAAAGCCTTGCAGAATTATACCGCTTTCAATTTTTTCCATGAGTTCAGGCCTGATTTACATCGAGGGTCTCCCGAGGGATGAAGCCGACCGAGTTCATCACCGGACTCGTTCAATACGAGGAATGTATAGTTGAAGCGAAAATCGCACCAAAAATCAAACCATAAAGAAACACCACCACGGCCCTTCTGCTTAACTTCAATTGCCCCACCCCACCTAACTACATAGACATACCTTTCTTTGACTCCAAAACCAAGGTTACACCCTTCGAATGACGTCCGATGCGATGTTATAAATGCAATAAATATGGACACACGAGCAGAGATTGCCACGGTAAGCAAAGATGCTCACACTGCTCCCACGACGACCACGATAAACGGGACGATCCCTTGCCGTGCCCATCCAAAGAATCTCACTGCTTTTACTGCAAAGTGAACGGCCACCTCACGGGACACGGAAACTGCCCCCAGGACAAGATTGAGAGGAAGATCCTGCAATACCAAATTGAGCACAAAGTCGGGCGACGAGAGGCTGCGGCAGCGATTCGCTCCCTCTAGGCTGACCCTCCCACCCAGGAGAGAAGATCAGCATCATTTCCGACCCACTTCCTCATAACGCTTGTAGATAGTGGTGCAAACAAAGTGGCTCCCACAATGAACCCATTCACCGTGATGAACTCGCTCTCCAAACAACTGGGAGGCAGACCGATAAACATAAACCGACTAGGAAAGAAGAATCTGGCCCACGTCGTAAATATCGAGTAAAGCAACGCTATACAAAGGATTAACAAAATAGACAAACACAAAGTAACTGTCGAAATACATCCGTTCTTCAATGCTACAAGACAAATAATATAAACTTCCAACTACACTCCCAAAACTGACCTGAGTGCTTTCGAAGCAGGTTTAGCAAAGGATTACGGAGTCACCAACGTTTTCCTAGCAAAATGGATCAAACCACAAAACATCCACACCAACGCATATCAAATTACTTTCCCAGGACATTACGCATCGGAATTCATAGTAAGCCCGGGCGAACAGGGAAAAACAAAAACTTACCCAGTGGCGACATGGCCTGCAATGTGCACAAAATGCCTGGAATACGGCCACGTCATCAAATACTGCCAGCCATACATACCCCCAACGCTGTAAGAGGTGCGCCGGCGAGCATGACCGAAAGGACTGCACAGCCCACCAACCTAACTGCTACCACTGCTTTTGCCTCAATGAGGCAGGTGACCGCGACTGCCCTAAGCAGATAGACCAAAAAGCAACGACAATCATGACCGTAAACAAGTAATCCAAATTTTGCATGACGAAAACCCAATCAGCCGTAATTTAAATTATTCCAAAGCAGTTAAATCTGCAACCAAGTCTACCCCACCAGACGACACTCGCGTACCGTCAACAAAATCCATTACCATGACCCCAACACCCCTCTCCAGTACTAATAATACCACAACCAGCCCAGCGACCGCCCTCATAATAAAGCGGGCGTCCCAAGCAACGAATCCACCAGTGCCCAGGAGAGCAGGAGAGCACTGCGATGGATGCTGCCTCGGTCAACCACGAGAAGAGGTCCAATTACCCGAAAGTCATATGACGAAGAGTCGAAGATTCCTCCTCCGACGAACGCGGGTTACACGACGCCCTCTCGCCACGAAGCAAAAAGATTAGTAACAGTCCACGAACCACAGCTCGCCTCGATCAGAGCGTTGAACGACTTCTGACCGTCTTAACTGCGACCGCACCCAGCGAAAACCAAAGTGAGGTATACAACCCTCAGTTAACATGCCCGACACCAGAACATCTCACTAGTGAGGACGACCAACGCCTGCGCGAGGACGCGTTGAAAATTTTCAACGAAGAACTGACACCCCAAACCACTGATCTACCATGCAACGCACTCGACTCAAATATCCCAACGACTACTACTCAGTCCATCATAATGTTTAAAAAAAACTCCATAGAAGAGAAACGCACTCGCTCAAGAAGCAAACACTAAATCGCACTCCCTTGTTCTCCTCCTCCCACAAGAGCACTCACAGCCGAGAACCCAGTGAGTCTAGGAGATCATGTTCTACGGAAAGCGGATGCTCATGCAAACGCTCTCGATCTAGGACACCTGCGCCTCATAGACACGAACACCACAAAAGTTCCTACAAACCACGTGACCGCTCCTGATCATAAAGATCTGGGCGAGAAACAGATCCAAAATGAACAAACAACACAATAATTCAGTGGAATTGCCAGGGACTTAGAAGCAAGAAAGATGAATTATTATCGCTTATCTCCACCCATAAACCTCTGGTGGTAGGCCTCCAGGAGATCAAACTCCGTGACACAGTCACCTTCACAATCCCTCAATATGTCATACACCGTCTCGAAGGTCACAATAATGTGAATGCACACGGCGGAGTGGCCCTTATGATCCATCAAAGCATACCTTATCACCTCCTCCCTCTGAGAACAGAACTCCAAGCTGTCGCAGTGAAGATATGTATCTCAAGACCAATTACAGTGGTATCTATCTACTCGTCACGAAACCACGACCTCACGGAGGCACTAATGACCGATCTGCTTAACCAACTGCATCATCCCGTACTCCTCCTTGGAGACTTCAACAGCTAACACATGTGGGGATGCATGAGAACAGACCCCAGGGGAGTGATAATGGCCAACACCATAGACACTCACAACCTGGTCCTTCTCAACAACGGACAACCCACGCGGATCATCCTCGAAAGTGAAACCGCCATCGATTAATCAATCTGTTCCCCCCAATTTAGCTCTCCAACTCGTTTGGGGAGCTCTGCCATCAACACATGACAGTGATCACAACCCAGTGATCATATCGCTCCTTACCAATCGACGAAACAATCCCGACGCACAAGAACTTCGATTCAACTACCGGAAAGCCAGCTGGGAGGAATACTCGATACATGTCGCATGGGACGATGTGAAGTGCCTTCCCGAAGACATTTCAGAGCGCGACCTTGTCATACATCTATTCGAGAAAATCCAAAGTGCAGCTGTCGCATGCAGTCACCAATATTTACCCTCAACATTTTTTCCAAAACCTTGGTTGGTGTCCGAAGGTACAAGAAGCAAAGGACCAGCGTGACAGGATGCACGGGGCCTTCCGCCTCGCACGTTCCCTCAGGAACCGAATAGCACGGACAAGGGAAACTGCCGTGTTCCGCAAACTTAGCGTGGAGAAGAAGCGAGAAAGCTGGACCCAATCAGTTATTTCAATCAATCGAAACGCCCCTCTTTCCCAAGTGTGGGGATAAATCAGACGTATCCAAGGTCGCCCCGAGTGACCTATCCACATACTGTCGGACGGAGACACTGTCTATTCTTCATAAGCAGACATCGCGGACAAATTAGCTCAGACTTTCAGCCAAATATCGCAATCAACAATTTATACGTCTTCGTTCCAACGGGAAAATATCTTAAGAGAAAGTGAGCGTATCGACTTCACTTCCGCAAATGAAGAATTCTACAACAAACCTTTCTCCCTCCATGAACTACAATATGTTATCGACCACACTCGTGAAACCTCACCCGGGCCGGACCGAGTACACATCAATATGATCAAACACTTCCTGACAACGCTCTAGAGCACCAACCAAATGTGTTCAATACGTTGTATTCAAATTCATTCTTTCCCAATCAATGGCGGGAATCCTTAATTATCCCGATACCCAAACCCGGAAAATGTCACAGCAACCCGCATAACTATCATCCCTTTGTCCTAACTAGCGTCTTATGCGCGACTATGGAAAGAATGATAAGCTCACGTCTAGTCGACTACTTTGAAATGCATGCAGGCCTTAACAACATCCAGTGCGGTGGCCGTAAGCGCCACTCCACAACGGACCACCTCGTACGACTAGAATCAGACATTAGACAGGCCTTCGTCCGAAAAGAACATGTGGTTTCCATATTTTTCGACGTTGAAAAAGCAAACGACACGACGTGGAAATATGGGATCATAAAGGATCTCCACCGTAAAGGTTTGAGAGGTCGCCTACCACGTTTCATCCACCAATTTCTACAAAACCGCACCTTCAGGGGCAAGGTTGGCAACACTCAATCTCCGTCATATCCGCAAGAAATGGGCGTCCCCCAGGGAAGCGTCCTCAGTGTCACTCTTTTATCCTCAAAATCGATCAGTTAGCCGACATTCTTCCCAGAGAAGGAAGACTGCTCTCATCGCTATACGTGGACGACCTACAAATAAGCTACAGACACCCCAGCCTCATAACAGTTCAACATGAACTCCAGAAGTGCCTAAACCTAGTCGGGAACTGGGCTTCCCTAAACGGATTTTGATTCTCGCCCTCTAAAACTAAAAGCATGCACTTCACCTTTGTGTCTGTTCACACCTGAGACCAGCCCTAATGCTGCACAACACCCCTCTAGTAAACGAAGAAACGATCAAATTCCTGGGTCTTGTGTGGGACCCTAAACTCACGTGGCGACCCCACATTGCAGCCCTGGCGACTCGATGCAAAAGGTGAAGTGCCTTCCCGAAGACATTCGGGAAGGCACTTCCCGAATGTCTTCGTACTTCAGGGATGTTACCGATTGGATAAGGTCGCGCTCCGAAGACATTTCAGAGCGCGACCTTATCCAATCGGTAACATCCCTGAAGTACGGTGCCGACATGGACACCGGAATGACGTTGTTCAGAGCAATAATACGATCGCGCATGGACTTCGGAGCCGTTGTCTACGGATCTGCAGCCAAAACTACTCTCGAACCTCTCTCGACCATTGCAAACAATGCTTTGCGTATCACAACCGGCGCGTTCCACTCCACTCCAATCGAATCCCTTAACGTGCTCGCTAACGAACTTCCACTTCCGCTCCGGCGAGACAAACTTTCACTACAATACTATTTTAAGACTAGAAGTCTTATCAACAACCCAGCAATCGGCCACATCACTAACATATCCGATAAGCGCCTTTTTGCGACTAAAAATAATATATGCTCACCGTTTTCCCTACGTGTGGACAACCTGCTGACCCCGCTTAACATCAATCGTAAAGCTATTAAGCCTCCATTTACCCCAAAGCAACTACTCCAACCAACTATAAGACTACTCGAGGAAGAATATTTAGAGCACCGCCACATATACACTGACGGCTCCAAAACCGCGGACGGAGTGGGATCCGCCGCTGTGTGCGGGACACCCCACTCGTGGCCACCCTCCCACAAGAGGCCTCCATGTTCTCTGCGGAGCTTCACGCACTCGAACTAGCCTTTTCTATTGCAAAAACACATCGCTTCCCCAAATTCGTCGTATTCTCGGACAGCCTGAGTGTCCTCACCCAGCTTAAAACACTGCACTATGAACATATCGTTCGTACACGGCACGATCTATATGTGATGATCGAGACGGGTCAGGCAGTAGAATTCTGCTGGATCCCCGGGCACGCGGGAATAAGAGGAAACGAACTTGCGGACTCACTTGCTAAACTGGCATTTACTCACCAAGAACAATTTTTCGCAATACATTACCGGGACTGGCTCCCTATCGTCAACTCCCATAGAACATCCCGATGGGATGAAATGTGGCAACAGACTGGACAAAAAATGCGCACAGTCAAACCCTCAGTTGGAGAATGGGAAACAAAGTTCACCAACAGAAAAGACCAAGTGTTCATCAACCGCTTGTGCACGGGACACACGTGGATAACTCACAACCACCTGATGGATGTCGACATAGGACCAAATGCGCCACCTTGCCCCTGTTGCCACCAAGTGGCTATCAGCGTGAAACACTAACTGATGGATTGCAACGCACTCGCGGCAGCCCGATGAGCGTTCCTAAATCCCCCGTACAACCTACTAAGTCTACTCACGAACCCAACCTACAGTGAAAAGCTTATCGCTTTAGGAAATTACACCGGACTATAAGAAGCTGTCTAAACCTCAAACCCCTGTGCAAGGGAGGTGGTCTCTCCACCCCATTACGCACAGATATAACAACAAATTTTACGAAGATACGCGATAACTCTTTACTCTCTCGTACGCGCTCGTACGCGAATATGAAACAATTGAAATATGTACTGACTTCATCTTGACATGACTAATATTTTAGCACGTGAGGCTGTGCGAATTTACCTGAATCAACGACGGTCGCGCCCTACGGGGGAGCCTATTATGACTCACGTTGAGGCTCTGGTGGAAATGAGGCTCAAATCAAACCAGGCTCGACGATGCTGCCTGTACGCACTAGCATGCGTACATATTACTCTTGAAGTTCTAAATGATTGGAGGCGTGGGGTCTCATTTCGTATAGCTTGCTCAAATAAATAAAATGTACTGTGATGCGTTGCTGTTGGAGCAGACTCTGTACGTGTAGCTGTAAACCTCGTACCGGTCTCGACGATGCTACCTGTGCGCACTGGCGTGAGTACATATTACTCATGAAGTTTTATGTGGTTGCAGGTGGGGACTCGATTCGTTTCGTCTGAGTCTTTATCTTTCCTGAATAAATAAAATGTACATTAACTGAACTAGACTGCGTAGCTGTAAACATTGTGTTGCGTTGCTGTCGGAGCTCATCTCGACGATGCTACCTGTACGCACTAGCGCGCACACATATTACTCATGAAGTTCTAAATGATTGAAAGCGGAGGTCCGTTTTGTAAAAACATTATTCATTTGCGCACCAGCCTGCGTCTGACACGACTAAAATATTCAAATAGTTTAACTTTGAAAACGTTGTTTTTCTTGCACACATCCATGATCATTGAACCCTACGGGGAAGCCTGTTATGACTCACGTTGAGGCTCTGGTGGAAATGAGGCCGAAATCAAAAGTCAAATTTATATATATGCATATATTTCA
>SDVV010011051.1:0-16003 GCA_016164225.1 Gammarus roeselii
ATATATTTCACTTTGCTTGTTACAAGCCTAGTAATATAGAATAACTTCACGTAATGTTATGTTATGTTACGTTGATAGACTGTAGACTTCAAACGATTATGTTTGTTTACTCGGATATATCAGTGTCGGTTATGTTTGTTGAAGCGTTGGCAAATATTATATAGGCATTTTTAATATGTCTGCCTCATTTTTATTTGGTTAGCAAGTTTTATGTATGGTTTTACTATAAAAGGAGACTTGTTTCTGTAATGTTGGATGTGCTGCTCCTACCATTTTCGTCTACTATAACGAATATTGAATAAATCCACTCTAACATTTTTTTACTACAGATCTGTGATGTAAGATCCGCAGTCAACAAGATCTAGGATATAAACCATGCCTAAGGTATATAATTAGCAAAATATATATCAATGTACGACAACATAGATCAGATATAAATGAAAGCAAAATGAGTTGCCATACACTGCCAGAACATTGATACCTAGGCAATCTAACCTAACAGTCAACCTAACCAATAGTTATGTGTTTGCATTCAAATTTGATGCTTATGTATGGTATTGACATGTATGAATCTGTCCACTTGGGTTGTTCATTTAACTTATTATTAGCAGTTTGAATACAATTCTCTAATTTTGATCCAGCAAATATCCTTTTGCAGATGTTTAGGTTCCAGAATTTCATTAATATCTCCATTACATGTTTGGATGAGACTCAGCATGTAGGTTCCAGAAGAACAAATTCACTTCATTTGTTGCAAGGTTTTTTAATGTGGATCAGTTATACGCGATGTTAGCTTCAAAGATCTGATTAATCAAACACAACCTAACCAATATTTATACACATTTTCATTCAAGTTTGATGGTTATTTATATGACTTAGCCATTCTGTTATGCGATATACATATCAAATCATTCCACATGGTTATAGTTTACGTAAACAGGTGCGATGCCGTTATTTACACACATTTGCACTAATTTACAGGCTCGTTCATCATCTGTATCATTTTACTTCTGATCTGTGATCTCCAATGTAACTAATCCCCGTTCTTTTGTTACAAGATATTTAATATCGATTACTGTCGCTCCATGTTAGGTTAAAAGATCAAGTCATTCTCTCCTTACCTTAGGAATAATTAGTTTTCTTCCAAGTTTCGTGCTTACGTATGGTCTTTCAGTAATTGATTTATTACTTATACACATCAGATATCTCTACTTGGCTCTACATTTGATCTATCATTAGCCGTTTGAATACTCTTCCAATTTTGATTTTGCAAAAATCCCCATTTTAAACGTAGATTGTTTGAATGTTACAGGTATTTTTTTTCGATTTCACCACAAATTTACGTGACTTCTACTTATTTTATGCGCACCCAACTTGACACAACCTATCATAACCAAGAATTCTGTACATATATCCAGCTTTTCATGCTCACGTAAGATATTTCTTCCAGTGATTTATTCTTTATTCATATCAAATCTCTCCATTTGGCTTTACATTTTTTATTTATCATTAGCAGTTCGTACACACTTTTCTAATTTTGATTGAGCAAATTTCGTCAATTTTTCATATGTATATTATGTCATTGTTTGAACGTTTTACGTAATTCATATGAATTATTTTTCGTAAGATATATGTATGAGCGTTGGTCGCTACCTGCCGTATTTTGCTTTTCAAACTCTGTATTTGTCTTAGGTAGACTGTATTATTCCAAATTTTCTGGTCAGGGCTCGGTGATGATACAAGATGATACTCTTGTTAAAGCTTTCACTGATCAACCTAACCAAGAATTATGTGTTTTCGATCAAGATTTTGTGCTTACGTATGTTATTCAGTCATTGATTTACGATTTATACATATCAAATATCTCAGCTTGGCTCTACATTTTGATCACTCAGTTTCAGTTTGAATTCACTCCTTCAATTTTTATTGAGTAAAGACCCTAATTTTGAGCTTTTCTAACTCATATACACGCACATACGCTTGAACATACACATACACAAACACATAGTCGACGTTGTAATATGTTGAGGAAAGACGGGGTATAGCTTGATTGGGCGTTTTCAATAATAGTGGAGGAATGGGGAGGGAGGGGGGGTGTATACTAAATTTGCAGAAAACAAACAAAATTCAATGAAGATAAATTGACAAGTAATTCATGGCATCATCTCCAGCAAATTCATAGTCCAATTTATAAAACTAATGAAGTTGAATATGAAAATAATAGATGTAAGACGTTAGAGGGTACAGTGCCGGAAGATGTTGGAAGAAAAAAAAACAGTGTGGGACCATGTGTCCGTTTGTGTGCAACTGGTGACGAATATGAATTACTTATAACAATCAAACAATCTACGTTTAAAAATGAGTGATATTTGCTAAACGATATAGGCAGATAATGACCATGCAAATAAATAATCTAGGTGTAACTGATATATAAAGCCGGGCGGAGAACTTCATATGTAAAACGCAATAAACGAGTAATAAATAACATACTTGTATAAAAAATACGTAATTTTTGGTTAAGAGAGGTTAGGTTAGGTTGGGTGCGCATAACATAAGTGAAAGTGATGTAAAATGTGTGTCAAATTCAAATATAATATGAATTACTTGTAACGTTCAAACAATCAAAGCTTAAAATTTGCTTCTTTACTCAATCAAAGTTGAAAGAGTGAATTCAAACTGCAACTGAGCGATCGAAATGTTGAGCCAACCGGAAATATTTGATATGTATAAATTATAAATCAATAACTGAATAACATACGTGAGCACGAAATCTTGATCGAAAACACAATTTTTGGTTAGGTTGACCAGTGAAAGCTTTAACAAGAGTATCATCTTGTATCATCACCGAGCCCTGACCAGAAAATTTGGAATAATACAGTCTACCTATGGCAAATACAGAGTTTGAAAAGCAAAATCTGGGAGGTAGCGACCAACGCTCATACATATATCTCACGAAAAAATAATTCATATGAATTGCGTATAACGTTCAAACAATGACTTAATATACCTATGAAAAATCGACGAAATTTGCTCAATCAAAATTGGAAGAGTGTATTCGAACTGCTAATGATAAATAAAAAATGTAGAGTCAAGTGGAGAGATTTGATATGAATAAAGCATAGATAACTGAAATAAATATCTTACATAAGCATGAAAAGTTGAATATAAGTACAGAATTCTTGGTTAAGATAGGTTAGGTTAGGTTAGGTGCGCATAACAAAAGTGAAAGTAATGTAAATTTGTGGCAGAATTTAAAAAAATATGAATTACCTATACCATTCAAACAATCAACGTTTAAAATGGTGATTTTGCTAAACCAAAATTGGGAGAGAGTATTGAAACGGCTAATGATAGATCAAAATATAGAGCCAAGTCGAGATATTTGATATGTATAAATCATAAATCAAGGACTGAAAAAAACATACGTGAACACTAAATTTTAATAAAAATATGTAATTATTCGTAAGGTTAGGAGAGAATGTCTAGATTTTTTTAACCTAACATGATGAGAATGTAATCGATATTGAATACCTTGTAACAAGAGAACGGGAATTAATTTTATTAGAAATCACAGATCAGAAGTTAAATGATACAGATGGTGAACGAGCCTGTATATTATTGCAAATGTGTGTAAATGCCGGCATCGCACCTGTATACGCCTACATGGGGCCGGCACAGTGCCGGCACAGTGCCGGCAGAGTGCCAGCACAGTACCGGCACAGAGGTTGCGTACAAATGCGCGCATGTGTGAACACGGTGCGTACAAATGCGTGTGTGTGAACATGGTGTGTGATATTCAAATAAGCTGCGTAAAATATAATCATCTGGAGGGATTTGATATGTATATTGCATAACAAAATGACTAAATACCATACATAACCATCAAACTTGGATGGAAATATATATAAATATTTGTTAGGTTGAGTTAGATTGACCAGATCTTTAAACCCAATACCGCGTATGACTGATCCACATTAAAAAAACTTGTAACAAATGAAGTGAATTCGTTCTTCTGGAACCTACATGCTGAGTCTCATCCAAACACTTAATGGAGATATAGATAAAATTCTAGAGTCTAAACATCTGCAAAAGGATATTTGCTGGATCAAAATTAGAGAAGTGTATTCAAACTGAAGATACATAACTCGGTTAGGTTGACTGTTAGGTTAGGTTGCCTAGGTATTAATGCACCTGGCAGTGTATGGAAACTCATTTTGCATTCATCGATATTTGATCTATGTTGTCTTACACTGATATATATTTCGCTAATTATATACCTTAGGCATGGTTAATATCCTAGATCTTGTTGACTGCGGACCATACATCACAGATTTGTTGTAAAAAATGGTAGAGGGGATTCATTCAATATTCGTTATAATAGACGAAAAAGATATGAGCATCACATCCCACATTATAAGAAAAAATCTAATTCCAACAGTAGAACCATACATAAATCTTGCTAACCAAATTAAAATGAGGCAAAAATGAATAGTATAATGACGAAACGGGCTTTCTTAAGTCATTCGGGCGGTGTGGTAGGGGCGGGAGTCAACGGCACAAAACGTGCAATCTAGAGTCAGCGGCGCGGAGGGTAGCGGAAGGCGTGCGGCACGAAGGAACGGAGGTGACTCATTCGGATGAACGGACAGCTTATATATGTTAATAGGTTATTTATTTATATTTACATATAGGTATTTGCATTTCAATGCTGCTCCTCTGAATTTTTAGGGGGGTAATAACAAAATACATTTATGAGATGATTTTTATTGATATGAAATTTTACAGGTACCTAATAATTCAGATGCAGTATCAAAGGTTAGGACTCCAAACCGTTTCCACTTGCACGAATGTTGATTTCCAGCACGTTCATGTTGAATTTTTCAATCTGGTATAATTTCTACGTCGTTCGCTGTTGGAGAATCGCCCGATTATCTTGTTTTACGTGTATATTTTGACATAGATAATACGCAAATTAGAGGCAGTAAGCTCCACAAAACAATGATTGATTACTTTGGATCGGTTTCTGTAGTTCAAGTTGTATTTTGGCATGTGTATTATAATACGATGCTATATTTCCTCCGTATATTTTTAAATTGAACCCAAACGAAACAAAAAAGTTGTGTTTGTTTTCATTTTTGAATATTACGATCCAATGACCCATTTTATTAGGATTGTTTTCGCTGTTAACAATCACGTAGTCATTCATTTGATGCATGGACATTCTGTTTTCAGCAAAACACCCTATACAGACACATTTCATAATTGCATTGCTCTTGGATATGTGGTCAATTTGATTATTATCCATGTTTACTGTAGACAGTTGGGGGACACCCTCCATGCCGAATTTATTTGGATAACACTGAGTGTATAACCTACCAGGAACAAGATCGTATTCGTAGTGGATGGATTTCCACAATTCACTGTTATACGTATGTTCGCTCTTTTTTCTAGGTTAATGACATCTTCAGAGTCGGTTGACCTTGTATCTATAATGAGTATAGTTCTTCCTGCAGGGAAATCTTATCTTGTGATGAGATGAGAGCTGTTATGCGTCCCTATGGCTGAAAGTGTTTGATGGTATGCTTGGGCGAACTCTCTTGGAAACGATGATCTAATGTTGGTAACACAGTTTCGTATACATCGACGATAACGTTTGTGATGTCATTATGCTGGAAGTAATTTGCATTGCGATCATATGCTCCGTTATGTGTCGCTTGATCAATGAGAAACAGGGCTAATTTATGTGGAACAACCCCGTTGTTGGGGGAATCAATGGAGATGGAGTTTTGACCGGTAGGAAACACGATTGTTCTGACATTAGGTCGATCAAACATGTTTTCAATCATGTCATTGTGTTTTGTGAGCGTTTTATTTAGAGCAAGCTAAGCTGTAAGGTATGGTACAACCTTTTTACACCATAATTTGCATGAATTAACTAAATAGATGTATTGATCATTGTCATGTGTTAGAAGAACGCTACTAGGTTTTGCCCGCTCCAAACGTATATTTACGCTGACGTTATCCAATTGATAACTGTTGTTACTGGATACATCCCAAAGCTTGGTGGTCCCATCATATGTATACCATGACGTACACTTTCTTAAATCCAAGTCTCATTTTCGTTTCGATTAGCAATGTTCGCTGCGACGATGTTATCTGGAATGATTGTTTGCAGTGATTTATACATCATATTCAGTCCTTTATTATTTAGATCGGAGCTCTTCATGGATGTCTAGGCGTTGAGATTATTTAGTAGCCCTTTATAACTGTTTTCTTCACACTGAACACTATTTAGGAATAGAGAGTGGTTTTGGAACATGCGATGATAGAATCCGTCAATGAGTGTAACCTTTGCAGCGGCGGCCAACGCGCTTCCATCTGCATTTCTAACACGGATTTTCGCTTCTGCAGTTAACGAGTTCAAGTCGACCATTTCCTTATCCGATCCTGGAATATGAAATTCTATAAAGGAATCGTCAATTCTGCCATCATACAGACTGCTAGCCCTGTCATGTTGAGGGATGATTCACCAAGCATGTTGTCGGTATAGAACCTCACCCGAAACTAACATTGATGCTGCATGAACAGTGGTATTTAATAGTAAATAAATAATGGACGACATGACTCTACCTTTCTTCCACGGTTCATCTGCGATTTACGATTTTTTGTTACTTTTCCTGTGATCTTACCTCCAATTATTGTTTTTCTTTACAACATTCTTGCGTGTAGTAATCCCATGTTAATTTGTTTATTTCCGCATATCTTTCGAGCCAAATCGGCAGCAGCAGGCAGTAAAGTATTTCGTAGAAAAGGCAATATGCGTCTTACAAGACTGGCTATGGTTGAGAAGAATCCGCTACACCTCTGGTACGATATCAAACTTGTGAGTCTGTCAATATCTTGTAAGCTTCCACCGCGTATTTTTTCACGTTTCGCGAATAAAACTTTGTATTATTTGTACGACGGATATGCATATACCACCGTCATGGTTGCTAGATACAAAATGTTTTTTTGTATATCCAGCGTTATATTTATATAGCTCTAGCTCATTTTAAAATGCAATACGCATAGGCTCGACCCACCATCCTTGAACGGGATGATACCGCCAACACCATCTCGTAGATCGATGGAAATGGAATCAATATGACTACGATGTAATTTTTCATATTTGACATGGGCGCGCGTAAATGAAAAAAAAGAAATATTAATAGAAATAACATCAAAATATTGACTTGCTTGGCGTCCATAAAACTGCGTGAAATTATATCAGAGTAAACGTTTGTATAGCGTACATTATAGTTCATACAGGACATTTTTTTGCTTACATCACTTTTACCGACATTATATATACACATCGCTTCGCCCATTAAATCAGCCGATCCATCTCCGACAAAGTACCAATTCACCGTAGCTTCAGTATATTTGTATTGCGACATGTTTTGTAGAATAAAGGCGCTGAACTTTATGCGTTGTGCGGCATTATCATATTCAAACAATTTCCCTTCATCTCTAACAATTCGTTTTCTTAACAGACTTTTTTTGATATTGATTTCTAGCTCGGATATGTTTTCTTCCAGTGTATTGCCTGAGATGATTTCGCTCGGAACAAACAAAGCTTTTTTAATGTCCGACTCGTTCATTTTTATCATTCAAATAGTCTACGTAGAATTCAATGTTGTACTGTTCATCGTGCTTTTTTATCTTGAACCAGTCATCATAGAATACTTCTACAAGTCCTACGCTCCACTCTCCCTGTAGCTGTATTCCTGGATAAATATTGTTAATAAAACTTGAATATGTGTTGTTTTGGTACAATTGACTACTGCCTAGCGATGACATAGAAAAAAAGTCCTCCGGTTCCTTCATCCTGCACTGGGTCCTACGTCATACTGACAACAAACCGCTTGAAGAGATCAATATATACTCTAACTAGTAGAACAATGAAGCATGTTCAACTTTATATATATTTATTTACACATATAATACATCTTAAGTAGATTTAGAGAATAAATCCTGCAGACGTGGATGTGCTTTCATCGCGACTACACTCGTCAAAGACGGTCTCACCAGGCTTGCGCCTCTTCCACGTTAAATCCATGTTTTCATTAGTATCATCATCACCCAAGACACATCGTTTCCTCTTTTTAGTGACGGTAGGTTCAACTTCAAGATGTTTTTGGGGATGTCTAGATGGCCACTGGCAAGAGTTGTGTACGAGTCGATATAGTAACGTTTGTTTTCAAATTTACTCAGGCAATTTTTAATAATGCGTACAGTTTGAAGCTGGCATGCTTGTGCGCGAATGTCTGTATGGTCTCAAAGTGTGTGTAGGTTTTCTGGTTATGGATGTCTCTGTATTGTTCATGTTTGATTTTGAATTGTGTCTGGTAATTGACACCTTTTGCAGCTGATTTTGTGACGTCAGACTCGAGCAACATGCTGTAACACTTTGGTTGCAAGCAGATGATTTCACTCGGGTAGTCATCGGCTATTTTGTTTTTTAGTAGCCCAGCTGTCCTTTCTTGGATTCATCGTACAAAGGATGATTTTTAGGATAGTTTGAGAAGTCCATATATTCAGCCAGAGGAGCTTGCCGCATTTCCGCCTCAATTCCGGCCCCGCCTTTGAACTGGAGCAGCAACGAGTCTGTGTCCGAGTAGAGGAGCGAGACGTTGTCACCGTAGCGTGGTTTCAGTGTGTCATAAAAAGAAGCTGTAGACTTTTGTTTTAGCTTATCAAAGCACGTAGAATCCAACTTGGAGTAGGTGTACCATTCGAATATTTTTTTTGCATGAGGATCATGATGACTATCTCAGGGCCGATGGCGTAGCAGTTTTTCAGGAAGGGGTTAGCAGCATGTTTTTGGAAACGTTGGCTGTGCACACGACCTTTGCCTCTTGACTTCTGTTGAGCGGATTGAACAACAGCTTGCCGTAGATACTATTTGGGAGTAGTTTGTATAGGGACTTTTCGAAGGAGTTCGTAGACTCATGACGTTTTCTAATATTTGTCATGATGAAGGATTTGAAAACCGGTTCCTGCTTGACACGAAAAATTTGATGAACCTTGTTGACTTCCTGTCCTTGCCTGAGAAGTACTTGAAAAAAGTTCAGGGCCACGAGGTAGTCAGTTTGAGGTAGATGACTAGCAACCAGCTTACGATCTGATTGTTTTTGGTTTTTGAGATGTTACGACCCAGCCAAGAGTTTTTTCGTGAAGAGCGAAACATCGTCCAAGGTGACCTCTTCGTGATGTAGCAGTAGTGTCAGCTCACCTGTTTTTTATGCAGCTTTATCGCTGACTTGGGCATCGATACAAACAATGTACGAGTACTCGCCAGAACAGTCGGCGTTTACTAAGTCGAATGCTTGAATTTCTTCGGGTGTGAGCTCGAGGATTTCGCTAATGATGAGGGGCTCGCTCAAGCATCCACCATAAAGACTGTTAAAGTCCCACATTGCTTCTGAAGACACAGGTAGTTTAGGGTCATAGTTTTTGCATCGGGGATTTTTTATCTTGGTAGGACTTTCCGTCAACGTCACAAATTCGTCTCGTGTATGTTTGACAATCAAGTGGAGTGGATCGATATCCTTGACCAGCTACAGTTTCATCTTGCCTTCGGAGAGAGCGGCTTGCATTGCGAAGCCAGGGGTGTTCACAAAATGGACGGGGTCCAGCATGTAGTCGCTTGTCATGGTTTCCCTAAACTTTTGCAAGACTTCGTCCAGTAGCAACGTGTCGATGAGCTGGTAGATGATCATGTAGTCACGCAAAGTTTTGCAGTTGGCAGCCTGCAACATTTTAAAAACTTCACCATAATCAGGGTCCGATATTCCTTTGCCTCGAAGTTGACTGTAAAAGGTTCATTGCGATGGGATGTCTATTTGATCTAGCACAGAATCCGATGTGATGGCCTCATAGCAGAAGTGACCTTTTCGAGTAGCGAGGTCTAGAACCTTGTCACTGTAGCCGAGACTTGTGAGATGGGATTTCAGGAGCAGCATGTCATGGCCACTATATTTCAAAATTTTTGGCATGAATTTCTAAATTCGAGTTGAGGAGCGAGTACGGGTCGATGAACCTGACACCGTACTAGCTCGTGGCACGTTCAAGGAGACAGAGATGCTGAACATTTTGTCTGACTGTTTTGGCCTCATGTCATAGGCTGATGCATTGTGAGCAATACAAGACATGAGCCAGACGTTTCTCAGTGATTCTGATGTTACAATTCGAACATAGAGCGGCAATGTAGTTGCCAGGTGTAACTTCTTTGTTGGGACCGAGGACACCCTCGATGTAATGATTATTGTGGCGAACTCGTCTATTACCATTTTCTCCAAAAGCGTCCCCGAAGCACTCACATGTTTTGCTTCCTCAATATTTTTTAAGTCTTGTTTGGTGAGGACGGGGATGGGGAACAATGGTACGGTATCCATGTAATCATTAAAATCCAGCAACATTTTCTTGACGAGATGTGTCTCCATCTCCTCAAGCGGGACTGAAGTCGAATCGACTACTTTGTGTCATACAATTTTCCAGTCTTTATCCACTAAAGTATAACTGTACATGCACAACTTGTGTATGTTAACTACATGCTGTCCCTGTGTTTTAGGCTCCAGCACAGATTCACAGTCATAATAACAAACAACAAGGGGGTTCATTGATGCGTGCATGGCTGAGAATTGGTACGTTTCGCCTTCTTCAGGAATATCGAGGTTTTGCAAGCCTGTATTGGACGAACAAAAATTTATGTGTCCAACTTTTTTGCTTTTGTCCATGCCCTGCATGCAGAATGGACAATAAAAGTTGTCTCTCAGTCTCGTTTCTTTGAATGTGCGCATAAATGTAGCGAAACACGATATGAGTGCGACATGGTTGGCATCTAAGATTTGCAAATGGCGGATCGTGCCCGTCTCACTGGCCTCTGAACTGCCTCTGTATACACTGACCAGACCTTAACCTTCATTCTCTTTTGTGAGCTGATATAGCCCGATATTAACTTCACAGTCTCTTTCCATAAGAGGTAAATCTTCTAAAGCATAAGGTTTGTTCAAGGCAAGTTTTGGAAAGTTAAAGTAAGTGTTTTTGTACGGGAGGCAGGTCAACTGTGATAGTTTTCTTTTCCTTGTGAGGTTTGTATATTGCTTCAAGTGGAAATGGGCAATCATGCTAGTGAGCGCGCAATTATTCATTGTCTTGATGATGACAAAATGGTACCGGCCTGGACATTTTTTTGGGCTAAGGAACATAGTCCCCCTTACGTTTTGATCCTTCAACCCCCGTCTTGTAGAATTTAAGCTGAACACTGGTTACTGTATTAATAATCCAGCCTCTACCTTTTCGCTCCTTTTTTTCTAATTTATTATGTAAATCTTCCCCGAGATCCTCAATCAACTCACTTAAAAGCACGTTTTTTGTTAGCTGGATCGATTATGTGTCAATCACCCAGTCCTTGTCATCTATAGATGCATCTTCAACTTGTTTACCCATTTTAACATTCACGATGCACTGGAGTCTTTGTAATGTTCCTAATTTAGATTCAGTGTGTTCCACTAATTCTCTGCATCCCAATATAATCATGGACGATATGTTGACATGTTCATTGTGTGGTATAAATGTTGACGTGACGATTTTTTTTTCCAAAAAACCTACAGAGGTAGGTATGTGAAATGTAGCCTCACGCAACGGAGCAGTGCTGGTCGAATCATCCGTATCCTCAGTATTATCCGAACCTGGTTCCGATTCGACAATAGACGGATCATGAAGCGATGACGTGTCATCAGTAGACGTGGGTTCATCCAACGACAGTTGAAGACTTTGTCTGAGACAAAGTCAAAGACGGGTCAGTACTCTGTGGCACCGATTGACCTATGCTAACAGTAGTCGGCGGTAAAGACGACGGATCAACAGCAGGCTTAACTCCGGGCTGTTCCGGAATGAGGGCAGTGCGTTTTGTGCTAGCTTCCGCCTTTGCAGACTTTTTTATCTTTTTGCATGCAACAACCTTCTTTTGATAACTTTTTTTGTGGCTGTCACCTTTTTGCTCGCTAAAGGTTTTTTGCTTGCTATTACTTTTTTTTGGGCGTGCATGCATTGGTGGTCAAGTAGGCATTGGGGGTTGAGGAGGCATCGGGGGTTCAGCATGCATTAGAGGTTGAGCAGGCATCAGGGGTTCAACATGCATTAAGCCAGGTGTCGGGTAAGTAATCGCGTCACTTCGATGGATGTCATGGTTATGCACACTTTTTCCTCGAGTTCCAACTATGGTGTATCCTCCATCACCATATCGTCTTGATTCATCCTGTATGAGTAAAGAAAGGTATATCAATAACAAAACAATAAAAAATAGATTAGCAAAATTAAAGAAATACATCTCTACATTAAAACAAAAAAATACGTGTTAGAACTAACACTACTTACATCTCGAGTGAAAATACGACTGGCACCAACAAGATCAACACTGCAAATTATGCATGAGCTGCGGTATTCACCGTTTTATACAACGATGTACGATAACTTGGGGCAAAATAGATGCCATACATCCTGAGCTTCTACGCTGCCAGATGTACGATAACGCAACCAAATCAAAACGAAATCAAAACGAAATCAAAATGACACCGACATACGTGCTGTGCACTGTACGGCAATGACGTCACCCGTGCCTTGTGGGCCAAGTTAGGAGTGGGCGGGTGGAAGAGTCATATAAAACTGGCATTGCTGAGGCGATGGAGACACACACCCGTCGCTCCTCGCTTCGCCTGGACCTCCTCCTTCGTCTTGGCTCGCTCATATTCCTGACCACAGCCTCTCGTCGCATGACCCCGTGATCCATTACAGCCTCGCCTCGCCTAACCCCGTGATCCATCACGACTGCTTGAAGCACCTCACCAGTATGGAAGTGTTCAGTCTCATGCAATCGGAACATTTAGCGATTCTCATTCGTCGAGGGTGATAATTTCATTTGAAGTTATCTTCAACATTTTGAAGATGAAATTGGATTCTTCGATCTTGATAGGACAGGAGACCAGCAGAGTAGGTTTACTTTGCAATCATGAAGGTTGTTCGTTGATGTTTTTAAACTCAAAGTCGTCTCGTCACAGATTTATAACCCTTCTTCGCTCTGACTTCATTACGAGCTTCCTAACACAAGAATACACAATCCTGGATATGATACAAAATCCTTCGTTCTCGGCCTCCGATACTCGTGGATTTTAACGTACATTGGAACAAGCCGAAAAAGAATCACGACCTGAACATAAATACGAAATGGTGGATTCCTCAACCAATACCTTCCACTCCTGTGCTCAACAACAACACGAAAACAAGACCCAAACGTTGGAAGCGGCAAATTTCTATAGCAGGCCCCTAGATCAAGACAACAAGACCCAAACGATCGATGTATGAGACAAATCCTACTTTGGTGGATCACAATACACCTAGGGTCCTTCCCCTTAGTTTCTGAAGACGTCGCAGAAGGCAGGAACCCGGTTATATTTATCTAAATTATTCCACACTTTATGATAGGAATAAAAATGGTAGTAAATTTAATGATTCATTCAATAAAAATCATAATAATAATATGTATGTTTATAGAGACCTTTGTAATGCATCATGCTCGACTTTGTAAAAGTCAGTTTCTGTAGTCGATGGCTGCTGCTGGTTATTTCCACAGTATCTAGCTTAGGCCAATTGTTGTAGCTGATGATACTGTCAAGGATGACACTGTTGAACTTGACCGTTACAAGTTTGTTAGGGGGGGGGGGCACGCTTGACCCTAACAAGTATACCCACGTTGAACTTGTCCATTCCAAGATTGTCTCTGGCACACATGAAACTGGCATTGCTGGGGGTTCATGTGCAAGTACTGCGGGCCTGGCTGATGATACTGCCAAGGTTGTTCTTGGCAAGGAGGGCCCTGTTGAAATTGTCTATCCCAAGATTGTTGGGGTTGCCACGTTTGACTCGGAAAATACGATCCCAGCGGATACCAAGATTGTTGTGGGTGCCACGTTCGGCCCGGAAAATATGTTCCATGATGATACGCGCAATAAAATCGAAGTGGGTATAACGACCGTGTATGTTGTGATGGATCCTGACACTGATGTGAGCAAGAAGATTGATGTGATGCTGCTGTGGGTAGCAGTTGTGGATGCCGGTATATCCTATTTGCAACGCTATCTGATGATGGTCAGGCATTGCCCAGACTGAAAACGGAATAGAAAAGATGACAATTTAAAAGTTTGTTGACTGTTAAAAAAATAATTTCACTCACAAAATAACCATTAAGTGAGGATCGAATAGCCATGAGTTGATTAATGAAGAAAAAATTAAAAAAAAAATATTTAGGAATTCACACAAATAAAAAATAACGCAGTCACTACCTTCGATTAGCCAGCTTGGCAATAATCAGACATACAAACATAGGTTATGCTATAGGTTAGAAGTTACTCTGCAAAAAATTATGTCTTCTCAGCATATGTCGGCAATACAACGGGTATGGATGGGATTTTCGATTGGGGTGAAAACTCTGATCGGTAGGCCAATCTTATTTTCGAACAATCTTAACGTCGGATCCATCCTAATTTCCAAATTATTATTATCGTCAATGACTACGTCAGACTCATCCAATCAATCCCTTATTGTTACAGTATTCTCAAAGGCGCTGTTAAACATTTTCCTCATTATGTAACTATCGTTTATTACGTCAACTACCTCTCGTTGACGGGTGTCTAAATTGCCTCAATGCTCGAAAGGATCATCAATTGGAGTTGAAGATACAACCGGCTGGATGACATCATCTACAATCCCTACAACCTCTCCCTCATCTATATAAACAGTGGGATGGGTGTCGCCAGGAATGGGTTCAATGGCACTCAAATCGAGCATCCTATGTTGTGCCAAATCCCCAGGTTGAATTATTTCAGATTCCAAAATATCACCGGGTTGATGTATTTCGAGTGTCGAATCGCTGTCCTCGGGTAAGTGATCCCTATTTTGGCGATTGAAACTACCTACAAGGTCGGTGAACATTGAATCTGCGTAAACATTGTTTGAAACCTGATCAGTGCTTACATCAAGCATTGGAACATTATCGTCAATCTGAGCCACTTGAGGGGGATATCCACTTATAAAAATGACACTATCCTGGTTTTGATCACAATAGGTAATCCAAGCCTTAATGAACGAGTTACGCACTGACAAGTTATCTGGCTCGCTATAATCGATCCCACTAGATTCAAGAACTCACGAAAATTTCGAAAACTGAATAAAGACCTCTCTGGGAAGAACGGTCCCTATGAACGATCATGACAAGCCATTAGAACTTGTGCAGGGCTCGCATACCTCGGAATCTGCGACTCAAAAAAATCTGCCCACGCATGGCCCAGCCTGTGGTTGAGTCTTCGCATGCTTGTGACCAAACTACCTCCTGAAATAAGCTTGATTAAAAAATCTAGGAACTCTATGTTTTGAAACAGCGACAATTCATAGTTAGAAGCTGAAGGGGGATTCAAGGCACACCTTCGCTTTTTCGCTGGTGGGCCAGTAAGTTCTCCATCGTGAGTAGGTGCGGTCACAGCCGCTTCGCCAGCAGCCTTATCGCTTCCGTCAGTTGCGCTCGTATGGGTAGGGGGGTGAACGGGGGTGGTCCTTGCGGTAATAGCTGTAGCGGACGCGGTAGCGCTAGTGACAGAACGCGGGTGCTTCATGGATTGAGTAGAGCAACTCGCTTGATCAGATGCGCACTTGGAGCTGGTCTAAATGGCAGACCTGGGTTAGGTTCTCACGTGAGCGGGGATGAGTGCCTTATCTTGTATGACGCCCAAAGACGATCTGTTGGAGAAAAAATATTGAATTAAAACCCATGACACTGAATCCGAATAATCTGTTGAAAATAAATACTAATTTATTAACAATAACACATACACAATCGTATATATTGAAGTCCTGTTATAATTGAAGTAATATCAATTCCCAACAATATGTACACATTCCTATATTGAAC
>SDVV010011052.1:0-16003 GCA_016164225.1 Gammarus roeselii
ACCCTTGCCTCTCAACACCTACAGATCCAACAACCTCCCCACCACTCCCCTCAAAATCAACTCAAAATCCATCAGTGATCTTTTTTCCTCCACTGTATCACGAGCCATTAATACCCATATTTACTTGTAAAATCTCGCTTTTTGAACAGCTGTTTTCAACCGCCGGCTCCTGCTCCATACACAAACATATCAGGTTTTCTTCACTGTCATTTCTAACTGGAACGCCATACCTCCCAACCAATCTCTCTCCTCTTTGCTCCATCTGCACTTCAACGAAGTGCATTTATTAAACACTTTGAAACACTTTATTATCACATCTGTTTGCAATTTTTATACTACAAATGAACATCAACCGAGCAGAATATAAACCTGATTACAAGTTTAGTAAGATTTTAAACAAATTTTATACACAGAAACAGAATGTGGACCCGGAGAAGCAAAAATGCTTTAAGGGCAACCTACCTAGACTTAAACCTATCCTAACAGTTACTTAACTTAAGTGGTATGTCCAAAATTCTAGAAAAGTATCGAAAACCACAATAGTATTGAAAAAAAATTAAGGATAACATTGATCACGAGGAATTTGATACAAAAAAGCTCAGAGAACTGAATTAATTATGTGAAACAAAATGATGTTTGAGTTTGGATTTAAGAGTAAATAATGAAATTGAAGATTTGATTATATTTGGAATGGAATTCCACAATTTGACACCCTTATAGGCAATGGAGAATTGCGATTTGGCTTTACTAAACCTTGTTATATTGAATGACTCGATTTTTTATTGAGTGCAAATGTACATCAGACTGGTGCTGTAAATGTTCCAGGAGATGCCTATCATGGTCAAGATGAACAGTTTTATGCATATAGACAAGTATTTGGAAGCTATAGCGATCCTTAATTTCAAGAATATTCATCGATTTGAAATAACTACTTGTGTGTCGTGTATAAGGGAGGTTAGTTATGGCTCTGCATGCTTTCTTTTTGAATGACTACCATTTTACCAGTTAGATTTTTATGGCTTGCAAACCAAACTTCAATTCCATAGAAGAAATAGGGTTGAACTTGGGATTTTTTTTGGGTTTTGAGAACTTCTGGAGGAAGAAAATATTTTAACTTATACAGGATACCAATTGATTTGCTCAGCTTAGTTGAAATATATTCTACATTATATTTTTATTATAAGGTGACGGTCGAGATGCATGCCGAGAAACTTCATGTGATTCACTTCCCTAATATTAGCATTTCCCATCTCTAACGAGGGAATATCAATGTTACGCTGGTATGAGAATAATAAATTTTGTTTTATCAACATTCGTGCACACTTTATTTGTGTCGAGCCAATCATTTACAGATACTGATTCGTTATTTACTTTAATCGCGATGTTCATATCCGTTTTTGAAAATGAGGCTGACAAGGTACTATCATCGGCAAATAGGATGTATTTGAATAGATTTGAAGAATTTGGAAGATCATTTATAAAGATCAGAAACAAAAGTGGCCCTAAGATTGAGCCTTGAGGGACCCCATGACTAATTTTGAGAAGATTTGATTTAGAGTAATTTATAACAGTGTATTGTTGTCTATTGAAGAGCTATGATCAAAACCAATCCAATGCTAGTCCTCGTACTTCATAGAAGGGTAACTTGGATAGTAAAATATTATGATCAATGCTATCGAATGCCTTCCAAACGTCTAAAAATATGGATAGTACAACTTAATCTGAATCTAAATTTTTATACAAAAAACTCATTTGGTCTGTTTTTTCCCTCCGAAACCCATATTGACCACGATAAGGAATGTCTCGTTGCTCTAAATAATTATACAGTTGTTTGTACGCTATTTATTTCGAATATCTTACTAAACATCGGCAATATTGAAATAGGTCACTAATTACTGATATTCTCTACTTCACAAGTTTGGGGAATTGGGATGACTCTCGCAATTTTAAGAGAATGAGGAAATATACCGGATTCAAATGATCTATTTATTATTGATGCTAAAACAGGAGACACAATATCACACACGAATTTCATAACTTTAACGGGAACCGAGTTTATATCACACTTCTTGTCCTTAAGAGACGTAATAGAATTCCCTACATCTTGTGGTGTTATAGCTTTAAGATAGAGCGAATTAGGGTAATCACCTTGCATGTAATGTAATGGATTAAAAGGGCTATCGTTACAAAATTCAGCAATTGACTCACCAATACCAACAAAAAACTCATTAAATACGTTGACAATATCAACATCGTCCTCGTTTATAATGTCGTTGTGCACAACAGATTCAATAGCGTCTTTCTTTTTATTTGTGCCTGAAGGGCGGAGAATTTTATTAATTAGATTCCAGGTGGCTTTCGTGTTATCTATAAAGTTGATAAATTTATTTTTGAAATATTGTTTTTTAGATACTCTTATTTGATTTGTAACATAATTACTAAACATTTTAAACTCTCATTCGTGGTATTTATTTCGCATCTATAATATATAATACGCTTCTCTTTTTTTAATATTTGAAAAAATACCACATGTGATCCATGGTTTCTGTTCAGATTTTTAAGACTTAGTTTTGGTTTTGATAGTACAGAAATAATTGTAAGTTGAGTATAGTATATCAGAAAAGTCTTTAGCGCCATAGTTAGGATTTTTATTATCCTTAATGTTTTGAAAATTATGATTTCTCAAGTTAAATTGCATTGCTTTCAAAGACTCCTCGTCCAAATTGTGGTACATAAGGGACTTATTTCCAAGATTTACAACTTAAAGCACTTCCTTTATATTAAAACACTTCCTTTTTGTTAAAAAAACGGGCAGGTGATCCGAAATATCTGACAGTATCATTCCAGAGAGGAACTCATGAGGAGAAGCTGTGAATAAGTTGTCAATTAGTGCAGATGTAGCTGAATTTTTAGATATTCAAGTAGACCTAGTAATCAGTGGAATAAAAGATAAAATATTCAAACATTCAAGCAAATTCAAACAAATATAAAGTCAGAGCGTTAGACCTTAACAATCGTGTTCGAAGAGGCACAAGCCTCCTCACTCGCCACTCGTCATGTCAGTCTTAGAGCTATAAAATTATTGACCACTGGATTACCAGCTCCTCGCTCAGTTACCATTAGTCACCTCTTACGACACACACGAGGTACGGTTTCCAGTATTCGCACCCCTTGCTGCAAGGAAAACATTTATGGACTTCCAAACGTTCCAATACCTTAGTCCCTATAGAGAGGCGGAGCTCAAGGAGGAGTCCAGGTTTTTATTGTCGCATGGTCTATAGCCATATGACATGCTACGTCATGTAGTAACTCCATTCGAAAAAGCTAAAGAAATGTACAAAAAAAAATCCCCCATTTAAATTCGGTGTCATTTTGAATGTTTTATTTCCTACTTGAAGCATCATAACAGGTCGGCCGAAAGTAGTCGTTGCACTTATAGACGCACCAACAATCTCAACGAAATTGCTTTTCCAGTCAAAGTCCAAGGCTCGTCAAAAGTAACGATTTCCCTTATCTTCGAATCTGCCGGTCTCAGTACCTTTGGAAGCTATAGTAGATTTTGAATGAATGAATCTAGCACCTGGTATTTGTATTCCTCCCCCCCCCCCTGTACCTGGGTTTGGTGGCAGATTTAATATTTCTGAGTCTGGTGCCTGGTGTTTGCAATCCGCCTCCGTGCCGGTGGCTGGAAGAAGATTTAGTATATTGGTATCTGATGCGCGATTTTTGTACTTCCCAGCACTTTACAACGGCATGACAGATCAAATATTTCTCTCAAGCATCCGATCGAGGCCGAATGCAGTCTATATTTTTATCGTCCTCAAAGCTATGTTATTCTTCTTTCCACCCGGCAAAAGCAGCTCTTGCCAGATGCATCACCCACTCACTCTAATCTTCGGAACTGATGGGGTCGATCTTCAAATTTATTGTGCATTAGAAACAGGCATAAGCTGAATTTAAATAGACGCAACGCCAGCTCTATATTCAAATCTCATGTTCTGTCCAAAAGTGCGAGGGGGGAAAGACGTGAAAAAATGTGCCTCAATCCTGCGAAGATGAGAAGAATAGTCGGTATAAATAATAATAAAAAAGGTGACTCGTCTAAAAATATTTAAAGCCTCTTTCTGTATGAAAAGAAGTCACTAAAAATTCCAGTGAGTAGTCAATAAAAGTTGTATATGAGGTGCAAAAAAAGATGTTATACGGGCTGAAGGGATTTGGACGGCGAAGGAGCAGCCTTAATATTCCTATGAGGGGGCGGGAGGGTTCATGGAAAGGGGGGTCTTCAAAGGAAGCTGCTGACAGGTGCTGACAACTGTTGACAGGAGACAAGCAATTATGCTAACAAATCTTGCCGGAGACCACGATTTATTTTATTTAGTTGCATAATTTATCGCTGCGTGTCATATTCATGTTTTCAAACCTCGCCTTTCAAAGTTTTTGCTTTGTCAATCATTGTCAATCATAAATAAAACTAATATTTTCCTTAGCTAAACCTAATCCACCTGATTTGCTATTTAGAGTCGATTTGTAAACGGACGAGTCTTTCCTTGTCGCCCTACCCTAAAATCTACTCTCGTTTGAGCATATGCAAAGATTGGAAAATCCGCCATCTATTCGTTCGCAATCTATTTTATCGAACACTTTACCAGTGTTTGGATTCACATCATGATCGTTGGAGCAATCCAGGGGCTATCTTTCTCGACTCGGCGCAAGCCCATAACCTTCATGCTACACTACCTCCCCTTATCCCCCTTCCACCCTCACTTACTCCACCTCTTTCCTTCGGCTATACCTCCCATCCCTCCCTCATCCGTAGTCAGAAGGTGCGAACTTAAGTACATATCCTTGAAAATGAAGTTGCATAAACTGCACAGTAGAGGGAGTCTGGTTTACAGTCACTTCAGTTTGAAGCAGGGACTTTGATGCCACCTACTCGAAAATCAACACTGAGAATTTAATAGAAAATACAAAAAAATGAACTCAAATATTCATTTCTCTGTTATTGAACTCGAATGCTCGTTTACAAGTATGAAACTTAAAATTATGAAGTTTATTTAGGATTCGACTTTGGTCTCTGGTCTTCAATCGCGCTTCACTGCATCTCTTAAAATTTGTGTCGAATGTAGGATTATTGAACCAGTTCCACATCTGTAATATTGGGCTGACATTTATATATTTTTCTATTTAGTAGGTAATCACGGTACGTGATTACCTCTGTAGTTATCATCCCGTTATTTGTTTTAGAGGGAGTTACATGCGAATCCCTCCGTTCGCTTCTACATTATTCCCACTTTCTTGTTCCCAATTCATTTTGCCAATTTATATAACTAAACGTCCAATTCCCATTCCCTTCATTCCCGTTACCGAAATGCTCCCCGCTGTTACCACAATTACGACCCTAACAAAAATACGCACACCCCAAACACCAATAACACCGAGCCGACGACAGACTTTTACACAACCATCCCCCCTAACCTTCATCGGCTATCACCCTCCCCTAAACACCGCCACCAAACCACCCGCCCCTGCAAACCTAAATGAGAAAAAAATTCCAAAAATGAAAATAACGTCTCCAAGACCGATCGAGATTGCAGGAAAAATGTTAAGTGTGTCAGGCGTTAAGTTTACTCTCCACTGCCTTCGAGGAGTGGGTTGCTGGGGTGGGTTTTGGTGTGTTGTTGCGGGTGTTTTTTAGAAGGCAGAGTGGTGTCATCATAGGTTGGGTTTTAGGAATTAGTGTGGTGTACGTGGCGCTTCAATTCATGGGAGGCAGTGTGGTGAGTTGAGGCGGGTCGTGTCCTGGGAGGCAGTGTGGTGTGTTGAGGCTGGTCGTGTCTTCTTAGGAGACAGTGTGGTGTGTTCAGGCGAGTCGTGTCGTGGGAGGCAGTGTGGTGTGTTCAGGCGAGTCGTGTCGTTGGAGGCAGTGTGGTGTGTTCAGGCGGGTCGTGTCTTGGGAGGCAGTGTGGTGTGTTGAGGCAGATCGTGTCATGGGAGGTACTGTGGTGTGTTCAGGCAGGTCGTGTCTTGGGAGGCAGTGTGGTGTGTTCAGGCGGGTCGTGTCTTGGGAGACAGTGTGATGTGTTCAGGCGAGTCGTGTCGTGCGAGGCAGTGTTGTGTGTTCAGACGGGTCGTGTCTTGGGAGGCAGTGTGGTGTGTTAAGGCGGGTCGTGTAATGGCAGGCAGTGTGGTGTGTTGAGGCGGGTCGTGTCTTGGGAGGCAGTGAGGTGTGTTGAGGCGGGTCGTGTCTTGGGAGGCAGTGTGGTGTGTTCAGGCGAGTCGTGTCGTGCGAGGCAGTGTGGTGTGTTCAGATGGGTCGTGTCATGGGAGGCAGTGTGGTGTGTTAAGGCGGGTCGTGTCATGGCAGGCAGTGTGGTGTGTTGAGGCGGGTCGTGTCTTGGGAGGAAGTGTGGTTTGTTGAGGCGGGTCGTGTCTTGCGAGGCAGTGTGGTGTGTTGAGGCGGGTCGTGTCTTCTTAGGAGAGAGACAGTGTGGTGTGTTCAGGCGAGCCGTGTCATGGGAGGCAGTGTGGTGTGTTGAGGTGGGTCGTGTCTTGGGAGGAAGTGTGGTGTGTTGAGGCGAGTCGTTTCTTAGGAGGCAGTGTACATAGTGGTCATGGGAGGCAGTTGGTTGGGAAGAGGCAGATCGGGCCATTGGATGCAGTGTAAAGTGTCGTGGTGGGTATGTTCATGGGAGGCAGTGTGCTGTGACGTGGTGGTTTGGGTCCTGGGAGGCAGCGTGGTGTGTTGAGGCGGGTCGTGTCCTGGAAGGCAGCGTGGTGTGCTATTTTATGCGTGGAGTTACAGTGATTATATTTGCCGCTTAGGAGTCGTCGCGTAACAGTCCCTCAACAGTCCCCAGACATGCGCAGAGAAGATAAGTATTGTTCAATTTTGCGTAACATTTCAGTGGATCGTATATTTTTCTGTGTTGCTTATGTATTTTTTTACTTCTTATGCTAATTAACAGACAAGAAAACAATTATTTTCAAATGGAACAAAATTTCAATTTTGAACTATCATGGATCATTATATATTTTTCCTTCATGACACATTTGAATTAAATTCTACAGACCATGTCAATGTCAATCTTACGCAACATTGACTGATTGGTTATAAAAAAACGGGATTTTTTGGTTCAGGGTGACAAGTATAAATGCCAAGGCATGTAAAAGTGTTCCATTTGCTTATATTTGACATTTAAAACAATTAATGCATTCTCTAATCACCTTCGCAACAAATCAAACACAATCTAAGCGTATTCACACTAGCCGAAATACCAAGTAATCGTACATTTCATCTGCAAATGACGTACATTATCTTCGCATTTCATCCGCTATATAGAGCCGTTTCAAAATTGTATAACGACATAAATAATCACCATATAATTATCTTATTCTCAATTGTGTTAGTCCCCCTCTTTTATTCAAAGCAGGTGGCTTTATTGCAGGGGAAATGAAGCACCATCTTTTTATGCTCACCCCGCTTTTTTATCAGCACCAATATATTGTCGGGTATGTATTTCAATGTATGTTCCCTATTTTCTCAATTGCATATGTGGTCGTGGTTTTACATCCCTGCATTCGTGAGCAGGTGTTTGCAAGCATTTATTATCTTGTGTTGGAGAGCATTTATAAGCAGGTGTTGACAAGCATTCATGAGCGAGTGTTGGAAAGCATTAATAAGTAGGTAACTGCAAGCATTTATAAGCGAGTGTTGGAAAGCATTAACAAGCAGGTGTTGGCAAGTATTTATAATCAGGTGTCGGTAAGCATTTTTAAACTGGTGTTGGTAATCATTTATAAGCAGGTGTTGGTAAGCATTTATAAGCAGGTGTTGGTAAGCATTTATAAGCAGGTGTTGGTAAGCATTTATAAGCAGGTGTTGGTAAGCATTTATAAGCAGGTGTTGGTAAGCATTTATAAGCAGGTGTTGGTACGTCATCAACAGAACCGAGATCTGTTTTAGATACAATTTGGTTTCACTACTCTTCTGCCGACTACATCACCTTTTCATGTTCTATTTGATAGTCAGTTATTCGTTTACAGTGGAATTATTGTCCATTTATTCAGTTACATAATACACAAACAAATCGAACTGGGTAATGCTTTATTTTCTTTGCTAAATTCTAGTCCGGTACGCCTGTAAAGGTATGACTGCAGACGCACATGATATTCTCTCCATCTTCTGAAACAACGCTCAGTGTTATTTCGTTTCTTCTCTCCCAATTTCTTTCGTATGAGCAGTACGAAATTACTTCTTCAAATGATGGCCGTTTCGTTCTGGGCTTGTACGAGTTTGGAGTTTTGATTGAGAATCTATTTGAAATTTAAGTGAAGCCTTGCCTATTTCCTATTTGAAATTTAAGTGAAGCCTTGCCTATTTCCTATTTGAAATTTAAGTGAAGCCTTGCCTATTTCCTATTTGAAATTTAAGTGAAGCCTTGCCTATTTCCTATTTGAAATTTAAGTGAAGCCTTTCTACTACTTTATTTTAGGTTTGTAACGCATTGACAGAACTTGTGGAAAAAATACGCCCATGAGATACCCTTCACATAATGAATCTTTGAGTTATTTTTTTCAGATTTTTATAGGAAAAGTGGGTACGTCAATATTCAAGATGAGTACCCATGGTGAGTCCGTCGCATGAACGGAGGCATGTTTATAATGTTTGATCAGGATTATTTTTATGTTTATGTTATGGGAACATGTTTCAACGACTGTATATGCGTCATGCTATGCCAATCGATGCTAATACTGCATAGTATATCATGCTCCATGAAATTCGCACCGGCGGCCCAGTAGAGATGAGCCGTGTCGAGCCTTTGCTTTCGTTTTCGCTATTCAAATACTGTATTTGATAATGAAGCAATGTGTTATAATTAAGAATTAAAAAAAAACATTGCTAGATGTCGGAATTGAATGCTCTAATAACAATCATTATGAATTATTCGAAATTCACCTTCGGCTGACGTCATTTCCTCTACCAGGAATGATTTCGATATGTACCGATCGGATCACCGTATAACTTGCATGACAAAAGATTTTAAAGAAATACCTGATGTGCATGGAATATATTCTCATTTATTATTAAATAATCAAGCTTTAATAAACCGAATATTACGATTTTAGTGCAAATTTAATTGCTTTTTGAGGTTCACATAGTTGTTGAATGCTGGGAGCATTCATAATGTATGCAGTGAAGGACAACATCAGATTTTTTATTTTATGTTCATGTTACATAGCATGTTTTTTGTTTTATTTCTATTCATTTTTAAACGTCGTTGCCATCATCATTGATAATACGGATATACGAATGTAGTTATCAAGCATAATTTTTTCAAACACACCAGCAGTAGTGCTTACAGCGGTGGTTTGGTTGGTCGCCATATGTTGACACAACCAATACCCCCTTTAGATTTACCTCCCGAGATCCCCGTAATTACTATTTAAATTGCATCAATCATACATTATGTAAAATGTTCCCCTTCCTTATCTTATTAGTATTCAGTCGAAGACGAAGAAGGTGGAGCCGAAAGTGGAGGTGGACGGAAGCAAGGGGAGAAATACTTAATGGGGGGGGGGAGTAACAACGAATAACTACATCGAAAATTGTTATTTTTAAAACGTTGGAAGCGTACTGTATTATTATTTTTTTAACAAATTCGTGTACCTGATTTTTTTTTTTAAATCGTACCGTTCTGTTCTTTCAGTCTTATAAAGCCAAAGATTTGTTTCCTTTTGAAACTTGTATCTCATTTCAGAGCTGACAATCTTTCGTTGGGCTGTACAAAACTAAAAAAATTATCCTATTTATGCCAATGGGCGGAGGGGTTTGCATAGTGGCCGCATTTAAAACAAGAGCCTATTCGGATGGGTTTCATAATTTTGAAACTGGGAAAATATCAATACAAGAAAAAGTAAATAGGAAATAACATTATTCATTTAGATGCCTGATTCCATGTCCCTTCATTGCCTCAATTAAAATATTTACAATTGTTTTCGATTCTTTTTGTGTTTGACAAATGAAAACAAAAAACATCGCCCGCAGTAATGTTGAACGAGACAAAACACTGTGTGGTTGTGCGTCCGAGGAAAAAATAACAATGACAAGTTGGCTAAGACTATTCAACTTTAGCTCTAATCAATTAAAACTTAGAGATGGCCGTGTTCGAGAGCTGGATTCGAACATACAGAAGACTACTGAGATACGCACGAGGGCAATTGTTGCACAGCAGTTCCTCCAATTCGTGCATCCCACACTCCCTTTGTTTTTCCTTCGTCGCTACGATAAAATAAGACTGCTTTAATAATAACAAGCAAACGTAATGAACCCGCTGCTTTTACCTGCCTCGCTGGTCTAGAGGTGCAATCACTTTTCCTTTGGCGTCTCGTTCTACTTGGAACAGAAACTTTGCCATTATACAACCATTATTGTTAAGTCTGTATATTTGTGTTAGGTCTGTATACTTGGCTGGGTCGAGCACATGTTTCTCATACTTTTTGTATAAGATTATCGACGTAAGCGACCTTTCAAGCCTACGATAACGCATTTTAAAGGAAGGGATGGTAACGATTCCCCTTTATTGTACGTCCACAAGTTAGCCTGAGGCTATTTACGGTTGACTTGGAGTTGCTATTGAAGGCTGCAATTATATGCGAAGGAAGCCTTAATTTCAACTGATACTGCACTATTTCTAGATGCATCTTTATTAAAGCAGTTATTAAGTAATCAGGCCAGCCAGGGATCTGTTTTCATTTTGGCAGAAAAGTTTTTTTAATTTTATTCCAATCCTGCCTTGTGTAGTGTTGACTGTTATGCTGTTATCACCATTTCAGGGCTGTTATTTTAATTATTTCCAAGATACATGTATTCCTTGCTCAAATAAATGAACAAGAATTGTTGAGGCAGATTTGTTGATATTGCATAGTCATTAAATATTACAATTATTATCGCACACTTGCAACACACTTCTTCTGTCGTGCGGGTCATGTTCCTATCTGCCTTACGCTCATCACCGTCTGCCTCGTACACAAACGGAGCCCGTTATAAACTACAAACATGGAGGTTAGGCGCCCGCCACTTCAAAGTGTCTATACTTCCTGCCGCTTATACTGGCTGCTGAACAGGCAATTAAAGTTCCTATTGGTTGCTCACGCAACCATTTCCATATCAAGTCTATTAGCGAAGGCGTCCCATTACCGCCGGCACTTTGACGCGGCCATGGAGAGCCTGACCAGGGTAAGGGGGGGGGGGGAGTATCATGACTGGGTATAACATATACAGCAACCAAAGAGCGAGAATTAAGTGTGAGGGCTTAGGCTTTAACGAGCGATAGGTTGGGCATCCTGAGACAAATGTTGCAAGGCATGCTGTCGTGATGTGGTCATACGACGGAACAATTATAGTGAAGTGCGGGCTGTCTGCCATCCACACCTGAGAGAGGTCCATAAACAAAAGAATGAAAGACGAGGGAGTCATGCTATTCTCAAGTATGTGAGCAAGATTTAGCAAAGATAGGGTTACAGGCAAAAAAAAGGTAATGATAATTGCATGTACTTCTATAGTGTTGGATACAAAAAATCAAACGCTCAGGGACGAAAGGCAATCGGTATAATTTATTGGATATCGATAACCCTTTGAGAAATATCTGCTAGATTAAGCCTGACAGCAACGAACACGATGCAGATTCGTGGCTGCAGGTGTGATTATACCCTGATCAAATGTAAAATTTAGTAAGCGGTTTCACTGCTCTCATTTTTTTCTATTGCACCAGTCGATATTGCAGACCCTATATTTATAGTGATTGCGCATATGTTTATGCCCTATTAAAACGAGCACACTTCACTGTTTCGATGAGTTTTACTTTCAACGTAGCAGTCAAAGCTTACGAACTGTGCCATCATTACCGACGGGAGCCACCAGGCCGCGGCGCTCGACGTTGACCTTCACCTGCACGATAAGAAGAGAAAATGTCTCTATATGACAGACTCACCACTGGTTAATAATACACGGTTTAGAACAGGGGCGTCGAGGTCAACATGAAAGCAACATGATTTAGCATGGTGTAATAATGACTGTCTCGCATCAAGAAGAAAGCATGCCATACCCTCATCATATCCAGCTGTGAAGCACACCATAGCGTGATGTGTGTGGGTGTCCGGTTGCATTGGATCTATTATATATTTGAACGCCTACCTTTCATCGGCCACTCATGCGCGTGCGGGAGCCGATAGCTTGATAGGTCATTGACAACCTCTGTCAGGTGGCTAACAATTGCGACTATTAATATTGCCAGCACCATGATTTTCATTGTTCCCAATGAACTCTGAGTGATACGGCGCCCACTCATCATATTGCGCCCACTCATAGTATTTCGCCTACCTACATAGGTGATATAGGTTCTTCATTGTTGATTTACTTCACGCGTAAATGACTGAGTTCATCAAAGGTGGTTCGCCGCACCAGAAAGCCGAGACCTGCCACCCGAGGTTCGATGCGCGGGTGGTCGGAAGCTGTCCTCCTCTTTCTCCCGGCTCCTGAGCGACTCCCTTATGTTCGGTGGGGTCTCACACGATGCCCTGATTTACTACTAATGCTGTTCTTATGGAAGCAGTCAGCGCCCAGCCCCCTTGAACCTCCTTCATGTTGCAGAAGAGCTTACAACTTAGCATGCAGCAGGACCATGACAGGACAAGGTATCGTGGATACCAAGCAGACATTAAAAGTATCATGACCATCGAGTGGCAGGTATTGTGGATAACGACCCTGAATATTGTGCATCAAGTGAAATGCAAGAAATGTATCACAGATACACAACGATGGAATTAAACATGACATGTATGAGCTCTCATTTATCAATGATACTTTTCGCTGAAATATCGTGTACCGGCTAATCGCAAAAAAGAAAATATTCGAACATATTCTGTCACGCTTAGAATATGCTCGACAACTTTCTATTCTAATTGGAATGTGTCAGGGGACTGAAGGGGTTTAAATCATTAGTAGTGTTATAACCTCTATCATATGATTCCATCAAAGCTTATGAGGAATTCTAAGTGTGGTATGTCAGATAACAAACTCGTGTCATGTTTAAACATTTTCAAGATGATGTTTAAACAGGAACGAAATGCATCATTCGCCTACTGGTAGAGATCATTAAGTAGGTCGACATTCAGTTTCATTTCATTGATTGTTTCCCCCTTGGTCACAACAGACTCTTGGACTATCTGCAGGTGTCACGGGAAGCAACTGTTGCCGTGTTTCTATTACGAGCGAACCTTTGTTTTGACACTCTTTTTGGGATAACGATTTTTTTTCAAGAATTGTTTGTGGAGGCACCCAAAATTTCGCTCCCTGAACTGACTCGATATCCTCCTGATCATGCAATGACTACATCGAAGTCATTATTTAGGAGTAGTCTTATAACAGGTGTGTGTAATTTGTGGATAAAGAGGAATCGCTTATAGCTTTATGACCCCATTGAATAAATGTAGGAGCCTCAAAGGCTTTTAATACCTATAAAATTAACTTCAATCGTCATCCGTCAACAGATTTGCCATTTGGTAGGGGTTAACCCGTGCATTGCGGTCACGTGAGCCATGCTAGTCTCCATTATTACAAGTACTATAGCCTTAAATCAAAGGATATCGGTTAGGTATTTATACCTCAACTTTGTTTGATGTTCGTATTGCTAAAACCGCGACGTAGCTTTAGCCAGTATAATCTGAACACTTCCCGCTCAGAACAACCTTTATCTATGGGTGTCGATGAACCCATGCAAGCCTCATGCATTACACGCCACCTGCTTAAGCCTTCACACAAAGCTTCTTCTAGTTATTCAATTGCGGCCAACTCCTATCAGGAGGCTGGAAACTTCACAGGTTACGTCCAGTTTACGGCGTATTAAGTGTCCGTCACTAATCAAGTAACTGGCTCTCTGCAAGCGTCCATTTGCTCATTTGAGTGAACCCGAGCGAACGCATAGGCGATGTAGGTTCTTCATTGTTGATTTATCTCACGCGTAAATGACTGAGTTCATCAAAGGTGGTTCGCCGCACCAGAAAGCTGAGACCTGCTTTACTGTGCCGTTGCCTTTTGATTATAAGAGATGCCCGACGTCATATGTTGGAGAGCGCTTGTAAGCCAGCTCACTGTGAATGACTGTGTGAATGGCTAACTGATGCCGGTAGGGGGAGCTTTGCATGAACACAGGCCGCATTCAATGATTAGAGCCGTGATAGGTAGAATGGATGGTCAATATGTTAATACCCTGACTTTTATGTGTATCTGAAATAACAAATTGCTACTGTAAAGGTGATTTTTCATTGCCCCAATTGGTGAAGTATTGCTATTTATTAGCCCAAGTTTGTAACCACACGTTAGCTGCTAATTCATCCGATGCATTCAATCAAACCAGCTGATAGAGAGTCCTGGGTGCTTTTATACACAGGACGACGTCACCCTAGGTGTTGTGTATCTTCCACTTAGTACCTCGTAGTGAATGCCTTTCAAAAAAAGTTTGATCGTAAGAGAAATGATTTATTCGAAAGCCCGTCACGGGCTGGCACTAACAGGAATTAATGACTCTGCATCCAATTATCTTCAAAATTTACTAACGAGCTGCTAAATCGCGGATGAAGTTGAAGCTCAGAACAGTCGTTAACCACCAAAATATGAGATAAACTGTTCTGTAAGGCAAGTGTTGCAAGGTATAAGTGCTGAAGATCGAACTAGTTTAATCGTTTTCCCACGTCTATCATCATTGTTTAAACTGTTCATACGACAGTGCATAATAAAACCAAGCCGTACACTGACAGAAGACATTTCCCGCTGCATTGTATTGCTGGCAGCGACAACACACTATGATGTGGCTTTCGTCAGCTGCGGAGGCGCAACACTATGATGTGGCCTTCGTCAGCTCGGGAGGCGCAACACTATGATGCGGCTTTCGTCAGTTGGTGAGGGCAAGACTATGATGTGGCTTTCGTCAGCTGGGGAGAGCAAGACTATGATGTGGCTTTTGTCAGCTGGGGAGGGGCAAGACTATGATGCGGCTTTTGTCAGCTGGGGAGGGCAAGACTATGATGTGGCTTTCGTCAGCTGGGGAGGGCAAGACTATGATGTGGCTCTCGTTAGCTGGGGAGGGGCAAGAGATCAATGTTTAAATATCTGAAAACTATTCGATGCTTTTTTATGTTTAAAATTAATTCTGAAGCATTTACTCATGTAGGGATCATTCTGTAAATCTTGTCATTAATTTGGTTATAAAGGGATATGATTAACAGCTCAAATTGATTTTGGTATCAGCTCAATAAATACATGTGTTTCCGTACCCCAAAGGGTTATTTACCGCAGCAGGATTTGTTATACAAACATATATGAATCTTAAATACTTTTAAATATAGAGTGTACGCGTGTCTGCCTCACTGTCTGGATGCCTGTCGAGTGCCTGTCGTCTCTCACGCTCTTCACTATTAGTGGGTGGATCCTGAATTGAAGAAAAAGACGAGTCCTAGTCTATTATTGGCTACATCACCGATACGGAGCAATACTGACAACGGGGTCCTCCTGCTGATAGCGAACAGCCGCTCCATCATACATGAAGTTGTATCAGTCATACAATGAGGAAAGGTGACGAATTTTTCTGAAAGGAGAAAAACGTAGATTCTTGGTTCGAAGGCAAAAGATGAGTGCTGCAAGGACCTGAAGGACGGGAAGACGACACGAGTGCCAAATATGGACCAGACGGTCGGGAAGACGACATGAGTGCCATAGATGCGTGCTGCTAGGATCAGTAGGACGAGAAGATGACATGAGTGCCAAAGATGAGTGCTGCTAGGACGGACCTAAAAGACGGGAAGATGACATGAGTGCCAAAGATGAGTGCTGCTAGGACGGACCTAAAAGACGGGAAGATGACATGAGTGCCAAAGATGAGTGCTGCTAGGACGGACCTAAAAGACGGGAAGATGACATGAGTGCCAAAGATGAGTGCTGCTAGGA
>SDVV010011053.1:0-16003 GCA_016164225.1 Gammarus roeselii
GTATATATATACATATATATTATTGTAGGGAAAAGATATTATTGTGAGCATGAAAGCGTTACTAAGAGCAGGAGAGGGCTTTTGAGAGCATGAGAGTATTATTGAAAGCATGAAAACGTTTATGAGAGAATGGGAGTATTATTGAGGGCGTGTGAGCGTTATTGAGAGCATGAGCGCGTAGTTTAGAACATGAGAACATTATTGAGAGTATGAGAGCATAATTGAGAGCATGAGAGCATTGTAGAAAGTGTGTCAGCATAATTGAGAGCATGGGAGCTTAATTGAGAGCACGAGAGCATTATTAGGAGCATGAGAGCCTTACTTAGAGCATGAGTTTTTTGATGGATGAGATTATTATTAAGATCATGAGATCGGTAATGAACATCATAGAGAGCATGTGAAGATTAGCGAGGGCATAGGAGCATTACTGCGACATGTGAGCTGTATTGAGAGCAAGAGAGCATTATTGAGAACCTGAAAGCAGTATCAAGAGCATGAAAGTACAATAGAGAGCATGTGAGCATTGATGAGGGTGTGGATGCGTGCATTATTGCGGGTATGAGAGCAGTATTGAGAGCAGCATGAGAGCAGGATTCAATGAAAAAGCCACGTGCTGACCCAGCAAAGGTCATTCATATTATTGATCAATCCAATATTTTAATAAAGAGAATGTAAGGTGTAGAGCCTTAACGGGCTATTTACACGGGCACCTGCTCAATTGCGACCAAGAGAGGATTGGTCTCCTAACGTAACATTTCCTTTCTCACAGGGACCAACCCTTACTCATCTACTCCTGCAAGAATTCTCCTCACGGGAGGCGGTACGTTATAAGTGGTCCAGTATTGTGATGCCAATTGGTAGCCCCATTCCTTCCTCTCCGGAAGTCCATCTCATTCCTCGCAAGCAGGAGGTCAATCAAATTCTTACTTAGCGTACGGTCAGCAAGAGTATTCTGATGCGGATAGTCAGCCTCTTTTCTCTCCCGCGATTGGTAGCCCCATTCACCTACTGCGGATGGCCAGCCTCATTCCTCTCATGAGGAGGGCTAACCTCATTCCTCTCCTGAGGAGGGGCAATCTCATTCCTCTCCTGAGGAGGGGCAATCTCATTCCTCTCATGAGGAGGGCTAACCTCATTCCTCTCCTGAGGAGAGGCAATCTCATTACTCTCCTGAGGAGGGGCAATCTCATTCCTCTCATGAGGAGGGCTAACCTCATTCCTCTCCTGAGGAGGGGCAATCTCATTCCTCTCCTAAGGAGGGATAACCTCATTCCTCACTTCAAAAGAGTAGCCTCATTCCCTTCCTGAGGAGGGTCAGCCTCATTCCTTTCCGGAGGAGGGTCAGCCTCATTCCTCTGCTGCGGAAGGTCGGCAAATTCCTCCCCCACAAAGGTTATCCACATTTCATCCCTGTGGAAGGTGAGCTCCCTTTCTTCCCCCTCGAAAGGTAAGTTCCATCCCCCTTCTGTCGAAATTATACCTATTTTTTGTTCGGCTAATGGTTAACCTATTCCTCTTCTGTCAAATGTCCACCTCATTTATTTTCTGCTTTTGGTCAACCTATTCCTCTCCAGAGGGCGGCCTGTCCTATTCCTCTCCTGCGAATGGTCAATAGTACTGTTCTGCTGCGGGAAGATAGCCGCTTTTCTGTCCTGCCGGACGGTCTGTCTCATTCCTCTCGTGTGGATGGCCGACTTTACTCCTCTCCTGTGCAAGGGCCGCATCCCTCTCCTGTCCACAGCCGCTCGTATCGGAAATGTCTTCCACAGGCAACACGAACGAACGCCGCCAGGCCTCAAACTCACAGGGTATTTCAGAAAGAATGTGGAGGCTAGGGCCTGACAACTATGCCAGTCATTTAACATTTTCCTATGAAGACGTCGGAAGAATACGGATGAAAAAGGGCATAAAAGATCGTCAATTAAAAATGGTACGCGCTCCGACGACTCTAGGCAGCATCAGCATTGCCTTTCTCATGAAAGTCAACGTTAAAAAAATTGCATTGCTTACAGGCAAACACCATACGTTGTTATTATTGCAACCACCTGGAGTTCACATTCTGCACAAAGGAAGACTATTTCAGCATTCATTATCATCGTCACAGAGCTGGTCAGATCATACTTAACCCTTCTTGCTACTCAATAGACGAGACGAAGAGAGCAAGCATCCGAGGGGAGCAATGCAAAGGGAGCAATGCAAAAGGAGCAGTGCAAAGGGAGCAGTGCAAAGGGAGCAATGCAAAGGGAGCAGTGCAAAGGAAGCAGTGCAAAGGGGGCAATGCAAAGGGAGCAGTTCAAAGGGAGCAGTGCAAAGGGAGCAGTGCAAAGGGAGCAGTGCCTAGGGAACAGTGCAAAGGGGGCAGTTCAAAGGGGGCAGTGCAAAGGGAGCAGTGCAAAGGGAGCAGTGCAAAGAGAGCAATGCAAAGAGAGCAATGCAAAGGGAGAAATGCAAAGGGAGAAAGGCAAAAGGAGAAATGCATAAGGAAACAATGCAATAGGAGCGATGCAAAAGGAGCGATGCAATGAGAAAAACGAAAAGAGAGCAATGCAAAGAGAACAATGCAAAGGGAGCAATGCAAACAGTGCTCGTGTCGACAGAAGGGAAAGGAAAGCCCTGAAAACTGTAGGCGCTCAGGTTTTAGGGCCTTAAGTTTGGGCGCTCAGGGCTTCAGTAAAGATCTGAGTTCACAGTCAATTCCTGCCTGGTGGTACTTCTTGGCACTACAATCATGATTGCCACATCACAATGTAATGCATTAGAATCGAACACTACTACCCTTCTAACCCCAGAGAGGAGCAAGCGCCAAGCACAGGCCGGAGCCGGTTCTTGGGCTGTCCAGAATGCCATCGCCTGACTGGGTGAAGTCTCGCTTCCTATCAGTACATAACAAGCCACCACATACATCATCCCCGCTCTCTTGTGATGTGGGGCACCTCGTGGGTAACATGCCTCCACATACATCATTCCCGCTCTCCTGTGATGTGGGGCATCTTGTGGGTAACATGTCGCATGGGCGAGGGATACTGTTCAAGCAATGATTAAGGATTTAACATTTATTTAGGTATAATGACATGTTGACAAAGTAACAGACATATCAGAATACACAGATGATACGAACCAAGTCTTCGTCAGCGTGAGCTGTTCTGAAGACAACATTTGCTACCTAGGTGAATTTAATATTAACTTAAAACTAGGGTTGAAGAGTGAGGACCAACCGACGGACATTGTTGGAGGACATCCTCTACTCTCCCCTGATGCAAGTATTAAATGGGATCATTAATTTCACGAAAAATAAGTAGAGTAAGTCTGATCACTGCCGTTTACTTTATCATGACTATTTACTGTTTCAACTGTCATTTACTTAGCTTGAGAGCAGAAAATGTTCGACATGAGGTTGTCTATTACATTACTCACACATTGATTGGCGTACGATGGCACCAATTTGAAACTAATTGCATAGTTAGCATGACATATTAACATATGCACACAGGAAAGAAATTTTCAATGAGTCATATTCTATGGGTACACTAAATGGACGGATTCTACATGAACAAGATAATTGGAAATTTGAGCTTGTGAGGCGAGAGAAAATATATATATACAGAATGAAAGCATCTATAGATGAAATGTTGAAACACAACTAGTTGACACGGAAAATTGCATAGCAGAGATAAATTACAATTCAAAAGTTTCTGCACGTACAACTTCAAACAGGTATAATTTTAGTTCACATTTAAGGTAGCAATACTTCTGCCAGTCCTTATATCTATGTAATCGAATTTCAGGTTTTAGCAGCTCTGTATTTAAAAAATGTTGTGACTGTGTTGACGAATTTCGGGGAATTTGCAAATCCGCATTGTTGCGAAGATCATACATAGGATTATTTCTAATGAAAAAACTGTTATCAATGTGTGTTAAATGATTCAAAGCTGTGTAGGCAAACACTGCAGCGGAAAAACTAATGATTTGACACAGTGGGAGAATGTTCCATTGACAAAAGAGAGGCAACGTGTGGTCACGTCTGCTAGCATAAGATATTGTTCTGACGACATGCTTTTGACTATGAACGATAGGTCTTAAGTTTGTTTTGTAGGTAGACGCATACACGTTAACACAATACGTCAGAAAAGGATGTATAAGGCTATAGTACAAAAGCCTTTTAGCAGGAGTGGTAAGACAATTTCTAATTTTGTATAGGATTTCACACGATTTGGATAATTCCCCGGCTTCAAATGAGACGTGTTCTTTCCAGTTAAGTCTCTGATCTACGATAACACCGAGAAACTTTGTTTTGGCTACATATGTCACCTGTTGACCGTTCAATTCGACTTGTGTGTTAGGAATGGGTATCATCCTCCTAGAAAATATCATGACCTGCGTCTTGTCAACATTAAGCGTCAGCTTGTTGGATGTGAACCAGTTGGAAATGTGAACCAATTGATTATTCATATTAGTAATAGTATCATTGAGGTTTTTCCCGGTCGAATAAACTGTAGTATCATCTGCAAAAAGTACAAAGGATAACCTGTTGCTAGTGTTTACAATGTCATTTATATATATAAGGAAGAGCAAAGGACCTAGGATCGACCCTTGCGGAACTCCTATATTTAACGTACTGGCAGATGATGATTGTTTAATCCAAGTCACTAGGTGTTATCTATCAAGGAGATAACTTTTTATCCAACTCTTATCGATGGAACTAACTTCATAATGCTGTAATTTTGCAACTAAAATCTCATGATTCACGCAATCAGAAGTTATGCTGAGATCCATAAAAGTTGCAACGGTGACTTTACCACTGTCAAACCCATCAACAACGTCTCCAGTAAATTTTAATAAAGCATGCTCTGTATTCCTGAAAGCTTAAAAACCAAATAGATTTTGGCTAAGTAGGTTATCTGAGACAAAATGATTATATAGTCTAGCATAGAATATTTTTTCACAAACTTTGCTTAAGACGGGCAGGACTGATATTGGGCGATAATTTTTCCGGTCTGTTTTGCTTTTATTTTTATATATTGGACTAATTTTAGCGATTTTGAGCGCATCAGGAAAAACTCCTTGCATGAGAGACTTATTGATAAGTTGGGTCAAGGGAGCTACAATAGTCCCAGATATAGCTTTAATTACATTAGTTGGGATGTTATCCCAGCCAGTGCTGCAACTATTTTTTAAATTATTAATAATTGATTTAACTTCGTTTGGGTCGGTAGGGTTAAAGATTGGCTGTTCAGGAATAACATTCTCTAAATAATGTTCAAAATGGATGTTGTTGCTAATAATTGATTCACTTAGAGTATTGGAAATACTATTGAAGTTGTTATTGAAAGCATTTGAAATCGTTTGGGGATCAGTGATGGCTTCATCATCAATAATAATTGAATTCGAATTACTCTGTTTGTCTTTTCCTAGAAGGCTGCTTATGATTTTCCAGACTTTTTTGCTATTTCCTTGAGAGGTCTCTATCAAATTATGGATACAATTTTCGCGAGCAATATTTGTCTGTTTAGTGAACGCATTTTTGTATCTTTTATATTCATCTCCACGAGTGATGGGATGCCTTTTGTATCTACGGTACAGTCTGTCCTTCTCTTTTTGTGAGGCAAGTAAACCAGGTGTCATTCGAGGATTCTTAGCTTGTTTGTAGCTGAGCTCCTTAGTTGTAAGCGGAAAATACACCTCGAACAGTTCAATTAATATACTATGGAACTGCGTGAAAGCATCGTTTGAGTTTACTGTGGATAGTATCTCATTAAAGTCGTACGCTCCCAGCGCCTCTTTACAGCTTTGAATGTTACGGTCGCTATATTTGCGATAGGTAATTAATGTCGGATTTCTGGGTTTGTGAGAATTTGGTTTATGAATGGAAATTGGGTAATGGTCGGAGATATCGGAAATGATCACAGCTGCACGTGTTACACTATTAACATCGTTGGTAAAAATGTTATCTATTAATGTTGCGGATCCAACAGCTGTACGCGTTGGTTTAGTAAATAATGGGTACAGACCATGAGAAAGGAAATTGTTACAATAGTCAGCAACTAAATTCGGTCTATTATACTGGAGCAGATTTACGTTGAAATCACCCATAATATACACTTTATCATGGGCTACGTCGATGCCACTGATAATTTCATTCATCTCCAGCGAGAAACTTTCTACCGATATTTCAGAGGCTCTACAGTAAACCATACTTATTGTATTAACTTCGTTATCACAATAAATGTCGACAAAAAGAGTCTCAGTTCCTGGCCTGATGAAAGAGAGTTCAGGTCTCGGTACAACAGTTAGCCTGTTTTTTATAAATAAACAAACGCTTCCCTTATTACTCATATTATTGTTTGTATACAAATTGTAACCTGATAAATTATATAAGTTCTGTAATACATTTGTCAATTTTGTTTCACAGAGCCCTAGCACAGTAGGTGCAAAATGGTCTCTTATATTGCTTTGGAGGCTAAGAAAGTTCTCTTTCAAACTTGCAACATTTAATGTCATGCAGGTGAAATTATTTCTTAATGTAATGTACGGCGAGGGAGCTCATCACCAGGAATTATTTGACACTCTGGAATATTCATTCTCATTAGTAAATCTGGATCGATTTCGTGGAGAACATCGTTAAAATTATTTTCAATTTCATACATAGCACGATCAAAGAAATCAATATTGTTTATTTGTTCCTCCATTTAGAGTTTTGAGCAGTTAATAGAGAAGTTCGGGGGGCTGCTTGTTCATTTACAAATATGTTGTACTTAAATTTTGTTACAATCATTTCCTCACACGAGAAAAATACAATGTTGAAGAACACACACCAATTTACAATATTTGATGACATATAATGGAGAATGGCGGCAGAGAGAAAGTTGTTGATGATGTTTTCTACAGTCATATTCAAGTACGGTAAAAGTGAGATAACATACCGTATGCTGTTTTTGTGTGCAATTGCAACAAGTCGAGCATGACACTCAATGCAAGAGTTGGATTGGAGGAAGGGTATTCTAGATCTAAAAAGATTAAAATTATTCGATGGAAGCTTGCCACCAATGAAAAATTGTTAAATAATCATCAGTACAGTCATACCAATAGCTGCTGTAGACAAAATGAAGCTGTTCGGGACTTCATGAGTCATAACTCCTCTTCTCCATACTCGTGTGTTCGGATATTCATACGTAAACTGCGTCGGGGTTTATTGAACAATTATGCTCGAACCAATGATGGGGTCCTTAATAGGTCGTAGTTGTTTGTAGTAAGAGTATTTCTTGATAGCAAAGGCAACCATGCTCAGCAACTGAAGCGTTGATTTGGGGCCTTCAGCGCATGCATGTTTAGTAATACCTCGCCTATACCCTATAACAGAGGCGTTGACATGGAGGCCTTCAGCGCAGGAATGCTTAGTAATATCTCTCCTATGCCCAATAACAGAGGTGTTGACATGGGGCCTTCAGCGCATGAATGTTTACTATTACCTCTTCTATACCCCATAACAGAGGTGTTGACATTGAGGTCTTCAGCGCATGAATGTTTAGTAATACCTCTCCTATACCCTATAACAGAGGTGTTGACATGGTGGCCTTCAGCGCTTGAATGTTTAGTAATACCTCGCTTATACCCTATAACAGAGGTGTTGACATGGTGGCCTTCAGCGCAGGAATGTTTAGTGATACCTCTCCTTTACCCTATAACAGAGGCGTTAACTTGGAGGCCTTCAGAGCATGAATGTTTAGTAATACCTCTCTTATAGCCTATTAACAGAGGTGTTGACATAGAAGCCTTCAGTGCATGAATGTTTAGTAATACCTCCCCTATACCCTATTAACAGGGGTGTTGACATGGAGGCCTCCAACGCATGAATGTTTAGTGATACCTCTCCTATAGCCTGCAACTTCAAATGTTGATAGGCAATAGGAGCCAATTAGGATACAAACCCTCCGCCGGTAGCCGCACCACCGTTCCTATTAACGTAGCTCTGGTCTTCATTAGTGTTTACCACCATGTTATGGCAATGAGGCAATGTTGCCCTTACTGGGATGGTCGGTATCCAGGATATATTGCGCGGCAGAAGCGCTCTTCAACTGAGTGCAGCAGCAATAAGGAACAGCGCATTAAATTGGAAACTAACACGGAGGCCGGAAATATGACTTGGAATAAACCGTAGGACGTATAATTGATCAATATTGGTGGTTTTTAAATTCTAAAACACACCGGGGATGTACACCGAGGATTCGCGTTGTAAGGTATGCAGTGAAAAAAAATTAATAACAGTATAAAGAGTGTATTGGTATATACAGTTTCTATCCATATCGTTGATTCAGGGCCTTCAGTTGGAAATATTAACCAAACAGCAATAAAGTTATATAGTTTAAATGGTATTGCAAATAACTTTAATGGTATATTAGAAGTTGAAAAATATCTTCTTCACGTGACAGCGTATCTTCTGTTGTTAGTGTGAACAAAGTAGCTATAGGTACGGAGACGCCAAGAACAATACTGGGGTGAAGTGCATATACAGCAGCACTGTCAGTCATAATACTGGGGTTAGGTGCATTTAGAGCACTATCAGTCATAATACTGGGATGATGTGCATTTACACCATCAGTCTTAATACCGGGGTTATGTGCATTTAGAGCACTATCAGTCATAATACTGGGATGAGGTGCATTTACATCACCATCAGTCTTAATACCGGGGTTATGTGCATTTAGAGCACTATCAGTCATAATACTGGGATGAGGTGCATTTACATCACCATCAGTCTTAATACCGGGGTTAGGTGCATTTCGAGCACTATCAGTCGTAATACTGGGATGAGGTGCATTTACATCACTATCAGTCTTAATACCGGGGTTGGGTGCATTTGCAGCAATCAATCGTAATACACCAAACCAGACTGTTCAGTTGCCAGCCCACAGAAACACCAACTGAATTGGCTGTTCGGTGTATTTTGTTCAGTTGAATTTATGTTACTAATGTGATCTCTCCTCGGGGATGCTATAAACAAAGCCAATGTTTCGAGTAAATAATCCAAATGTCAGCTTATATTTCATCCTTTCAATCTTTACCGTTTTCCTCCTCGAAAGATGTTCTGGCGTTATTCAATTCCTTCTCTCTTGAACGTCACGAGAATTGATTAGACTCGTCAAGCCTTACCGAGCTTCTTATGATCTCATGTTTCACTCTTACCGTACACGCGGATGAATACCACTACAATCGGAGGCAGGTTCATTCAATTTGTATACCAAGTGGTGCTCTATCAAAACACTCTACCTGCATGCACGGCATATTTCCCTACCGCAGTGCAACTGCAGCATGTTTAGGAGCCTTTCATGCAAGAGCACCACCTGTGATGAAGCCGGCTAGTTCATTTATGACACCATTTGTGATAGAGCCAGCTGGCCGTGCAATGCCGCACACTATTCGGATGAAGGCTTACAATACCGCACACGATGGAGCCCCCGCACTCCTCTACAGTCATCACATGTGCCTCACATTCGAGTACATTTCTTACCTGGAATAAAGCATTTCCTTGAGAAGCACCAAAAGAAGGGAAGTAACTGAATAAGAGCAATCTTGAACGTTGTCATCAATTACTCCATCATTAAAAGACCAATGATAGGCATCAGACACACGGATTAACTTGTTGATTTGATTTGCTTCTCAATCCCACCAGAGTCTCAGCGCGAATCATAATAGGCTCCCCCGTAGGGCTCGATGATCATGGATTCCAGTAGGTTCGCAAGCCTCAGTGTGCAAAAAGGAGACAACGCTTTTAATGTTAGAAAAAGTGGAAAAATTTAGCAATATCAGACGCGCGCTGGTGCGCATAATAAAAACGTTTAGACGCAACGGATCTCCGCTTCCAATCATTTAAAAATTCAAAAGTAATATGTACGCTCGTTAGTGCGTAGAGGTAGCATCGTCGAGACTAGTACAAGGTTTACGCCTACACGGACAAAGTCAGCTCCGACAGCAACGCACCACAATCTGGACCGCCACGCAGTCCAGGTTGACCACAGTACACGTCATTTATTCAGGTAATATTCAGACGATAGGAGTCCTCGCCTCCAATCATTTAAGACTTCAAGAGTAATATGTACGCACGCCAGGGCGCACAGGTATCATCGTTGGGACTGGTACAAGGTTTACGGCTACACGGACAAAGTCAGCTCCGACAGCAACGCAACACTATGTTTACAGCTACGTGGTCTAGTTAAGTAGAGGTAAAATTTAGCTATTCAGATAAGATAAAGACTCAAGACAAAACGAATCCCTGCCTTCAACCAGAACTCCATGAGTATTATGCACGCGCGCCAGTGCGCACAGATAGTATCGTCGAAATTGGTACAAGGTCTACGCTTTCACGGATTAGATCAGTTCCAACCACAATGCGTCCCAGGGCTTATAGCTACGCAGTCCAGGTCAACCCCAGATTTGATTTGATTTGAGCCTCATTTCCACCAGAGCCTCAACGTGAGTCATACTAGGCTCCCGCGTAGGGCTCGATGATCATTGATTCCAGTAGGCTCGCACGCCTAGGTGTGCGAAGAAAAAACCAAAACAACGCTTTTAACGTTAGAAAGAAAGTGAAAATTATAGCAATGTCAGACGCACGCTGGTGCGCAAAAAAAAACGCTTACTCGAAACGGACCTCCGCTTCCAATTCTTTAGAACTTGAAGAGTAATATGTACGTACCCTAGTGCGTACAGGTAGCATAGTCAAGATTAATACAAGGTCAGTGGCCACACGGGCAGACTCAGCTCCGACAGCAACGCAACACAGTATTTACAGCTATGCGGTTTAGTTGTATAAATACATATTATTCATTTAGGTAAGATAAAGACTCAGATGAAACGAAAGGAATCAATCTTCGCCTCGAACCCCTCAAAAACTCATTAGTTATATGTCTATAAGCCAGTGCGCACAGATAGTATCGTCGAAATTGGTACCAGGTTCACGGCTACTCGCACAAAGCCAGCTCCGACAGCAACGAAACACAATGTTTACAGCTACGCGGTCTATTTGATTTTAAGTACAATTTATTTAGTCAGGCAAGATGAAGATTCAGACAAAACGAATCCCCACCTCCAACCACTCAGAACTCCAAGAATTGGTACAAGGTCTATGGCTTCACGGATTAGATAGACTCCAACCGCAACGCGTCACAAGGTCTTATAGCTGCGCAGTCCAGGTCAACCCCAGAAACTGCATATGGTCCGTGCACGCGCGAGCGAGCACAGACTGAAGAAAAAATACCCATTCACAAAATCACAAACACCAACTCCCGCACAAGTACTCCAGCGTTGTAATATTGTGGATCGTGAACAAGAAAGTAAGAGCTGGTTCGTCATGGGCAGAAAAACTGTTCAGATTATTGATTTCGCACTGATTGTTTGAGGGGATAGGGCGGGGGGGAGGCATTGTTCCCTGGGGTTCAGAAAAGAGCTCGATGAATCCCGGAGGGTGGCCCATGTCCCCTGGGTCTTCCCGAGCTCCCCGAGACCCCTCGCCTCAGCTCATCTCGGCTTGTCACGAATCATTTCGGCCAGTTTCGGCTCGTCGCGACCAACTCGACTCGCCTCAACATGTTCCGACTGATCTCGACGCACCTCGACCAGCCTCGACGCGACCCTCGCCCCCTGCGCCAGCAATCCGCGGACTGTAATGATTATTTGTTCCACTCGAGCATCTCACATAAACATTCTTCTGTGTATGGAATTTACAGCGCTGGGAGGGGGGAGCAGAGGTTCCAGGATTCAGAGGTGCCTCTAAAGGGTCCCGCCGTTTCTCAAAAGGGTCCTAAAGGGTGTCCCAAAGGGCCCCAAAAAGGTCCAAGTGGATCCCCCCAAATCCACCTGGTCTCCCAAGTCCCCCTGGTTCCCGAAACCCCGGGTCCTCGAGTCACGCGGGTCCCACGAAAACCTCCCCTCCCTGGGTCACTTTGTCTCAACCAACCTCGGTACACATAATAATAATAACCAATTCAAAATCTATCACCATTAAAAAAGGGCAGGGAAAAATAATAGAGCCCAAGCAAGAAGAAATAATAAAATACTAAAATAAAGTGTTTATGATCTATAAAATGAATTATCATCCATCCACCCCAAGTCAACCCCAGAAACTTCATATGGTCCGTGCACGCGCGAGCGAGCACAGACTGAAAAAAAAACTATTCACAAAATCACAAACAGAAACTCACGCACAAATTCACCAACATTATATATTATACATGACAAAATTGTGAATCGTGAAGAAAGTAGGGGCAGATTCGTCATGGGCAGAAAAACTGCTAGGATTATTGGTTTCGCACGCATTGTTTAAGAGAAAAGGATGGGGGTGGAGGGGGGGAAGAGGTACCTTGGGTCCCAATAGAGCCCGACGAATCCCGGAGGGTAACCCAAGTCCCCCGGGTCTTCCCGAGTTCCCCGGGTTCCTCGAGACCCCTCGTCTTAGCTCATCTCGGCTTGTCTCGAATCATTCCAGCCAGTCTCGGCTGTCGCGACCAACTCGACTCGCCTTAACATGTTTTGACTGATCTCGACAAACCTCGACCAGCCTCGACGCGACTCTTGCCCTCTGCGCCAGTAATCCGCGGATTGTGATAATTAATTGTTCGACTCAAGCATCTCACATATATACATTTCTCGACGTATGGGTTTCACAGCGTGGGGAGGGGGAAACAGGAGTCCCAGTGTTCAGAGGGGCCTCAAACGGGTTCCAAACTTCCTCAAGGGGGTCCCAAAGGATCTCGAGGGTGTCTCATTGGCCCCGAAAGGGTCCAAGTGGGCCCTCCTAAATCCTCCTGGCCTTCCAAGTCTCCCAGGTTCCCGAAATCCCCGGGTCCCCCGAGTCCCGCGGGTTCCACGAGTACCCCCCCCCCTTTCCGGGTCACCTATAGTCTCGACCAGCCTCGATTCGTCTCGACTCGTCGCCTCACCAGTCGACTCGTCTCCACTCGTCTCAACCTGCCTCGACTCGCCTCGTCCCCTCCACGCACAGTGCCATTTAAGGCTTCCACTCTGAGATCAACATCAACATTATTTCACCATTTAGCAATCAAAACGCCTAGCTGTGCTCGGACATTTATTAGGCACCCGGGAGAGCGTAAATTCTCCCACCGTAGGTTGGACTAGACTAACTAACACACCGCATAGTCCACCTGGGGTCCCTGCGGGCGTCTAACGTTACATAATTATATAACTAATCCAAAATAGATCACCATGAACAATGACACAGATAAATAATAACCTGCAGCAAAAGCAACAGATTTTAGGCGGCTGTACTTTTATCTCGCACAATTTGGCAAAGACCAATAAAGAACGTGAAATAAACGACTGATGTCTACAATGACGATTCCCTTGAGTGTGTCATGATGAGCTATTCATAGCTGTTTTGAACAGCATTTCGTCTATGGATGTAACTGTAAACAGCATGGAACCACAATGGTTCGGGCATGACTTGCAGAAGGAAAAAAGACCCGTTGTTGAACTAAAAAGGCTCTCGGATGGTCTTTGCAGTGCTGGGTCGAGTCAGCTCAGGATCCTAGTAGGTACACTCATGACTAACTGGGAATAGGGTACATCACGAGTCAAGATTACATATGATGTCCATGACACATTACATTTCCGAATGCAAATTGGGCATCAACCAGGCACACGGACAACCAGGCTCACGGACAACCAGGCTCACGGACAACCAGGCACACGGACAACCAGGCACACGGACAACCAGGCTCACGGACAACCTGGCTCACGGACAACCAGGCTCACGGACAACCAGGCTCACGGACAACCAGGCACACGGACAACCAGGCTCACGGACAACCAGGCTCATGGACAACCAGGCTCACGGACAAACAGGCTCACGGACAACCAGGCACACGGACAACCAGGCACATGGACAACCAGGCTCACGGACAACCAGGCTCACGGACAACCAGGCTCACGGACAACCAGGCTTACGGACATCCAGGCACACGGACAACCAAGTACAAGGACAACCAGGCAAACGGAAACAAGGCATACGGACAACCAGGCACACGGACCACCAGGCACATGGACAACCAGGCTCACGGACAACCAGGCACACGGACAACCAGGCTCACGGACAACCAGGCTCACGGACAACTAGGCTTACGGACAACCAGGCACACGACAACCAAGTACAAGGACAACCAGGCAAACGAAAACAAGGCACACGGACAACCAGGCACACGGACCACCAGGCATGCAGACAACCAGGCACACGGACAGTCACGCATGGGGGCAGCCAGGCATTTCGTGCTGGCATTGCGCGGGAGACGAATGAGGCTTATCACAAATCGGCTGATATAACGCACTGCAGGCCAAGTATATTCTAGCAAGACAAATACTCACGATATTCTGAGTTGCCGACCGTTCGTTAACTACCGAAATAGAATTTGAACAGAGCCTGTTCATGGAATAAAGTGGACAGGATTGTGGAGAGGCACGTGGTCGAGGGCGAACATTTGAGGGGGTGACCGAACTCGTCGACAGTACCGACCTCTAAGGGCGGCCGGCAAGATCCGACACAAGCTCCATTTATTCCGTCAATTATTGTTTCCATCTATGGTTATTTCTCAGCATCCACTTATTCACAATATTCACCTGTTAGGCAATACTGATATACTTTGTTTCAGCCCAGTTGGTAGTTACAATAAAGTGATATTTCCTATCGACGCCTTCTCAAGAAACAAGAACTGTTCACCGTCTAGTCGAACACCCCACTATCGGCCCTTCCTCTGTATTAACGAAGTTAGAGGACCTCCGTCCACGGCGTTGGATGCAACCAAACGACTACCATATTGCCAGTTTGCCTACCCCGCCCCTCCTTCTATTGCCAGTTATAGTCTTGTGAAGGCGTTGGCTGAACACATACTTTGAAGCCAGGTGATGCTCTGGCTCATACCTGCCTTTGCTACTGAGGGCAGAGGCCTGGGAAACCATGGCTGTCTTGAGCACCAGCCTTTGCTACTGAGGGCAGAGACATGGTGATACTGTGGCTGTCCTGAGCACCAGCCTTTGCTACTGAGGGCAGAGACATGGTGATACTGTGGCTGCCTTGAGCAATAGCCTTTGTTACTGAGGGTAGAGACCTATGATACTGTGGCTGCCCTGAGCACCAGCCATTGCTACTGAGGGCAAAGACAGGGTGATACTGTGGCTGCCTTGAGCAATAGCCTTTGTTACTGAGGGTAGAGACCTATGATACTGTGGCTGCCCTGAGCACCAGCCATTGCTACTGAAGGCAGAGACAGGGTGATACTGTGGCTGCCCTCAGCACCAGCCTTTGCTACTGAAGGCAGAGACAGGGTGATACTGTGGCTGCCCTGAGCACCAGCCTTTGCTACTGAAAACAGAGACAGGGTGATACTGTGGCTGCCCTCAGCACCAGCCTTTGCTACTGAGGGCAGAGACATAGTGATACTGTAGCTGCCCTGAACACCAGCCTTTGCTACTGAAGGCAGAGACATGGTGATACTGTAGCTGCCCTGAGCACCAGCCTTTGCTACTGAGGGCAGAGACATGGTGATACTGTGACTGCCCTCAGCACCAGCTGTGGATGGGTTTTCTCTCACCTTCGCTTACCCATCCTTTAGAGGTTACCTTTATTATTAATTATTACACACACATCTTAAAACAACATGACATTTCTATCTCTTAATACATTGGAGCAGATCATTACCATGTGGTTGGGTTTTCTCCCACCTTCGCTTCCCAACCTTCATGACATCCTATTTAAATTATTTACATACATAGATTTATAAATCTTAATGTCATTAAAACCAAAATCCAGACTGGTGATATTTGAGGTCATTTGTAGGTTTACTTTAATTTAATTTACCTTTAGCTTAAGTCGAACGACGCCATTGTTGTGTACAAAATCAAATGAGCACAGCGAGTCATGTCAGGTCTACGGTGTAGCTACAGTTACTAGGAATAACTACAGATAATTCCCTACCTAAAGTATGTTAGTCTACTGCTAATC
>SDVV010011054.1:0-16002 GCA_016164225.1 Gammarus roeselii
ATATTCACATATTATATATGTGATTCAGATATACATACAGATATATATCAAGACGTGATACAGATTTACATTAACAACCTTGTAACAAATAAACCGGAATAATCCTACACTAATACCCAATGGTAAATGATCATTTATCTCTAAAGGTAATCTGGAACAGGACCAAGATCAAACATTAACACGTAAGCCATACCAATATTTTCTATCTGTATAACAAATGCAGTGAATTCGTGTGTGATCTGTAATAATTATATGATATCTGTTCAATTCTATAACAAATTCACAAACCTTACTAAAGTTACTATGTCAATAGTAAAATATACATAGTTGTTCCTGTAAAATCTAATAATCCCAACCATATCAAATTCCTATGAGTGAGTAAATTGCACACCCATACAAATCCTACCCAATATCTAGCAAGGACAATCTAAGTATGCGTGAGACCGATATAAAAAAACTAACTTCAACAATAAATGAAGCAACGTCATTCTATAATGACCATTCAAATTTTATCACGGAACCATAACCCAACAATAAACAGCAAGATGTAGAAAGTACGTTACACTACCTAATATCTAGCGAAGATTACCTAGGAATGCGAGAGACCAATATACATAACTAACTTCTACAAAACACGAAGCGAGGTAACTGTAAACTAATACCGAAATGTAAGGAAACACAGATTGGAGGTGGATGAAGGAGATAGAGGATAGTGATAGTGGAGGAGGGTCAAAGCGAATAACAGGAAACAGGAAAGACGTATACGTTTATAATGTAATTGATTGCTTGGATAATAACACTTAACTCTGGTTTCTGCTATATATTTAGGAACCAACGACACACGGTTATGCAAGAAAGATGTTAATACCCCAGCACAATGCACAGTAACACTTTTTGGTCCAGCTTCCAACCCCAGGCAGCTCCTGACCCAACATACGACAATAGAATAGAAGAATCCCCTCGACGGTGCCCACCGATTGACACGTTCGACGCCTGATGACCGGAACTCTACATTTGCATGTTTACACTGGAGACAGGCGACCTGGTTGGTCGCTTAACTGGGGTTGATCAACCCCACTGGGCCACCGCTGACTGACAGAGGCCCATGCCGGACCGGCATAGAGCCATGGTGCGGCTGTGCGACTACCGCCCCTGCGCCGGTGGCAGTCAAGCAGTGGTGGACAGACCGCAGCTTTGCAATTTGAGCCGACGGTGGCGTTCTTCCCGGATCTCAAGCAAGCCCACCCTACGAGCAGAAACAAAAATTCCTACATTACAACATATTGGGTATTGAAGAAAATATTTATCCTAGCCTATTGTTCACAATAACAACACTTTGCACGTCGTTGAATACCCACCTCATCCCGTTGCTTTTTCGCCCTTCCAAGGTACGCCTGGCCCTGCCCCTCTTCATGGTCCGCCTGGGCCGCTCGACCCACGGTCCGCTTGGGCCGCTCGACCACCCCATGCCCCTATCCTTGTTGTTGTGTCCCTGAGGTCTGATGATGTTCTGCCCTCTTGGTTACTCTCCCAGGGCCTGACTCACTCTAAGTCCCTGTTGTCCTTCTACGTTTGACTCGATCAATGGCATCCCGCCGGCACCCTTGACGCTTCGTTCATTGGCCATGCTGCTTGTTACGTCACCGATGATGCGATAACGTCATGACCCGTCGTTCAAATAACACGCACTAGCCTTGATTTTCTTTACAATGCCCTCCTTCCCGAAGAGGAAATGTCGACCCCTTCGCATTTTCTCCTTCAAATCCTTACCTTCCTACCTTCACTTTCCTACCCTGACTTTCCTATGCTGATCTTCCTACCCTGACCTTCGGGCTGTTCGTGGTTCCCTGTTCCTCGAATATATGTTGGCATATGCCAATACAATGTATGGCGTATACACGGTTGATGCCGGCATATGCCGGCATATGTCGGCATATGCCGATATACTGTATGGCGCATACCCGGTTGATGGCGGCATATGTCTGCATATGCCGATATAATGTATATAATGAAGATTGAAGTATATAACGGAAGCACGATATCCCTGGACTAGTAGTGGGAGTTTCTGGGTATAAAGCCAAGGACTCTATTGCCTTTCTTTGATAAATAATATTCCTAGGTCCCGTTGTTGGTCTACTTCAGTCTATGCTGGTCTGCCATCACGAAAGTAGAATTTTGATTTGTGATCCAATGTGCATAACAGTGCATTTTTCAATATTGAAGTTCATTTGCCACTTATCAGATCAGTCAACTAGTTTATTAAGATCCGTTTGGATAGTAATGCGATCTTGCTCACAATCCGCTTTGTGGCAGAGTTTAGTGTCGTCAGCCAGTTTTGATAACTTGCTAACGATATCGGTGTCAAGATCATTTATATAGATTATAAAGAGAAGGGGCCCAAGAACACTGCCCTGGGATACTTCTGATGTTACCATAGCCCACCGGCTTTTTCTTTGGCTGATACAGACCTGTAGCTTGCGGCCCGTGAGCCCATTTCGGAGCCACCTGGCCATATTTCCAGTTATGCTAAGCGCCTCCACCTTTCTGAGTAGGCGTTCATGGGGGACCTTATCAAACGCTTTTTGAAAGTCAAGATAAATAAGATCGACAGCTTTGGTTTCATCATTTATCTCGGAGACCTAATTGAAGAAGTTCAGGTAATTGGATAGGCAGCAAAGTTTGCTTCTTGAGCGATGTTGGGTTTTCCTGATGAGGTGGCTTCTCTCGAGGTGACGTGTTATACTTGTTTTTCTTAATCTTTTCAAGTTTTTGCCGACCACAGATGGGAGACTGATTGGTCTCTAATTTCCTGGCTCTTGCCTCCAGTCTTCTGGAATAATTCCAGTAGTCATAGACATGTTAAAGATCTCTGTCAGTGGACCACTAATGAATTCGGAGAGGCTCCGTAACATTCTCAGATGCAGGTCATTTGGTCCCGTAGATTTGTTAATGTTCAGTTTGCTGAGTTATTCTTCTACTTCTGGAATGATAATTTTATTAAATAATTAATATTCTCATCTGTGAAGACGGTTACAAAGTAGTTGTTGAGTATCATAGACATTTCGGCATCGGATGATTTTAGATCCTCTTCACTGTTTCGCAGAGGGCCAATGCTGTCACGAACAACATGTCTCTCATTCACATATGCATAGCATCCTTTTGGATTTTGATTAGACAATTTAGAAACATTTTTTCCCTATTTTTCTTTGGTGCTTCTGACCACCCTTTCCACTTTTCTACTAGCTCGCTCATTCGCTTGTTCTGACTCCGGTGTTGGGTTGGTTTTGTGAATTTAGTACAATGTTTGTCGGCTAGCAATTGCTTCTTGAACTTCATTATCCAGCCAAGTGGGTTTGTTTATCTGTACTTTCCTCTCCGGGATATATCGCTTGCTCCCTTCCACCACTCTGTCTTTAAGATATGCAAAGCATTCATCAGCGGTCCTACCATCGAACTGGTATTCAATGTTTATGTTTGTGATTTTGTCCCTCTAGCCATCTAAATTAGCCCTCCGAAAATTGTAGTAATACCTTACTGCTTCTCGCATTGTTTGATTTGCTGTGATTTGAAATTCAATAGTATGATTTTACTTCAACTGTTACCAGTTCAACTAGTTGTTCTTCAGTCGATAGAACAAGGTCCAAGATGTTAGACCCTCTGGTTGGTTCTTACACGTACTGTTTTAGGTTGTTATTATTGACGCGTTGTATCAACCTGCCGCCCCCGTCCAATTGATGTCAGGTAGGTTGAAGTCCCCCATCAAGATACTCTCAAGGGATGAAGAAATGATACTTACTTGGATATTTGGAGTTTTTTCGCTATTCACAGCAGGTCACAGCGTTGCTGTCACCTAGACCACATCCGTGGGGCACTCTCAACGTGTGCTGCGGCACCGGCATTTGCATGTTGTAGCCACATTCGCCAGTCGGATCACGGCTTGGCGTCGCGGTTAAGCAGGAAGTTGGCCCCACAGTGAGGGTATCCATTAATTTGGGGTCGATCTGCAACACAGCTGAGGTATTTGTTCAGTTGGCTCTTGTACCTCAAAATGTTTGATGTAGCTGACAGTTGTGGCACCCGTTTGATCTCACGTATTTCCAATGGCATTCGGTTGAATAACCGAGGTGCCCGGCACAGAAAACTGTTGAATGCAACTGTTTGCATCGCTTTGCCGCCTGCCAGTTTTGGCACTTTGAAACAACATATTCTGCCAATTCTTGCCTGGTTTCCCATGGTCACTTTCATTACAATTTTTTCGTTTACATTGACAGTGAAGCCTTCAAGAATTTTCTAAGCGTTTATGACCATGAATCTGTCAAAACGTCTTTGGATTGAGTATAGCCTCAAGGAGTTTAATCTGTCATAATAGTCCATTTCTTTTACTTCCGTAATATTAGAGGTGAAGCTTCTTTGCACTGCTTCAAGTCTATTCATATCTTTCTGCTTATGTGGGATTCAGAGAGGGGAGCAATAGTCAATGACTGGTTGAATTAGTTGTTTCCAAAGAGTCAACATTGTCCTTTTATCTCTAGCCAGAAAGGTTTTCATCGCCCAAGAACACAGTCTTCTGCCACTGGCCTCAACCTTTGCAATTTGTTCATGGAAAGAAGCATTGTTTAGCATTCGTACGCCTAGATCACGCAGGCTTTCTTTTTCTTCTATAGCTGTGTTATTTCTAGAATTATACGATGCTTTGGTTTTTGGTCGGATTTTTTTTCCGGATCTCAGAGATTCAAATTTAGATTCGTAAAATTGCATATTGTTTTCACCAGTCCACTTGAAGTTTGAACCTTTTCTACATCACTCAAGTCATTGACAATGCCTAGTACTCTGGTATCATCTGCATAGCAAGCGACTGATCTACGTGGACAGCTTTGGCCCAGATCATTAGCCAGTATTAAGGAAAGCAGTGGCCCAAGCACAGTGGCGCAGAGGTTTCTTCATTCACTACCACACTTTGAGTTCTGCCTTTCAGAAATATTTTGATCCATTTGTAAAACATTCCTCTGGATACCGGCGTTATATAGTTTTGATAACAGTATACTGTGATTTACTTTGTCAAAGCCTTGGCAAAATCAAGATAAATCACATCCACATTTGATCCATCACACAATGCATTTATTATTTCGTCATGGTGCTCCAGCAGTTGGATCAACGTGCTCCTCTTACTTCTGAGGCCATGTTGCTTGGAGTTGAACCATTTACTCTTTCAAATATTTTGACCACATGTGATGTTAAAAGAATTGGTCTGTAATTTGATGGGCATGTGAGGCTACCTCCTTTTGCTTGCGGGAAGATGATGGCATATTTCATGGTCTGTGGGATATCGGAAGTGTCCAAAGACTTTTGCCACAACATTTGTTGGGGTATTGACAGTACCTGTTTCCATTGTTTCAATAGAACAGCTGGGATGGCCTCTGGTCTGGATGCACTATTGCTACCTATGCTATTTTGTATTTTCAGATATGTCAATGTTAAGATCAGTCAATGAAAATTCTGAGGCAATTTCAGGATTTGTATGTGTAAGCATTGGGATAGTAAATACCCGTCTGTAATTCTCACTCAACAACTCGCTCATCGCTTTGTTTTTATCTACCAATTGACCGAATTCATCAATTAATGGGCTAATTTTCGTTTTAGAGATTGAAAACTTGGCTGCATAAGCAAATAAAAAGTTTAAATTTTATGTACTTTTTTCAATAACTCTTTTTTTTCTTTTTCTCTTCTCTCTTGATCATGTGAACCTTTTATCCGCTTTTCAATCAAGGTGATGGCTTCTTCTTGCTTCATGCGTCTAAAACGGTTTACTTCGTTGCAAAGTTTGTTCTGTTTTATTGTTCGCTTTTTCATGAGCAATCTCCTTTCTAAATAATACTTGCTTCTTTTGGGAATTTTTCTATTTATTGGCACCTGTTGTACACACACCTGCAACAGTATATAATCGAAGTTATTCTTTGCTTCCTCCACACTGTTTGCCTGATCAATGAGCTGTTTCCAATCAGTATTGGACAGAGATTTGTGTATATTGACCCAATTTATATCTGCACTAAAGAAGTTCATTTGCCGAAAAGTCAAGTCCCCGGAGAACGTGGTATTTACTGTGTTCCTTCTCAGTAGGTCAGCATCTAGACTTATTTCCATCGCATTATGTATTGACAGTGCAGTTTTAATTCTTTTAAAGTTTTTTATATACTCAACTGAGTTGAAAAACACTAGGTCCAAAATATTGTTACTTCGTGTTGGTTTTTCAATAATTTGGGTAAGAAAATACCTATCTACTAATTTGAACAGTGTTTTAGCTTGATTTGTTGCAGCTTCTGTGTTACCTTTGCCAATGATATAGCTACCAGGTGCCGCCACTTGATCATTATTTATCCATTTGATGAATGGAAAATTGAAGTCACCAAAGAGCAAGATTTGAAATTCAGGCTGATCAATGTTCGACATGAACGTCTGTAAGATTCCGAGCGCATCTTCAAAATGTACAAACTCGCAGTTTGGTAGTCTATACACTATAATTATTATGGTTTTCAGCTTTTTAACTTCAACAGCATGACACTCGCAGTAATCATTGAAAAACTTCAACTCATAGCAGTTTCCAAGACACTCTTTCACAAAGACTCCAACCCCACCACATTTCCTATTTGTGCGGTCACTTCTGAAAAAAATAGTAATTTTCAATATAGAGCTCAGCTGATTTAACATTTTCACTTAGTTGTGTCTCAGTTAAGCCAATAAAGAGTGAATCACTGTCAGATAGAATATCTTGGATCAACTTTATTTTGCTATATTGGCTGGTGTTATAGAGGCCTTGTAAATTTAAGAGATGACACTTTTTCAAACCATTTTTGTTGATTTTTTTTTATAGTGTTGCCTCTATTGACTCAGCGTTGGCAGCTCTCTCACCAGTGGGAACTTCGGTTTGCAAGGGCAAAGTAGGAGACTCTCCAGAGTTTCTAAAAAATAATTTTTCATCTGTGACTGGTCAGCACTGCTTGGGTGATGGCCATGTACCGCTACAGTTGGACTCACGCGGGCATCACCAAGAAGGCATCTGCCATCACAGGTAGGCCTGTACTGGTCACTGTAACGATGGTGACCACCCGTTGGCGCCGCGAGAGGAACCTTTTGGCCGCGGTTTTGGAAGCGCGTGTCGTGTAATCGAATCTGTTGTTTGACCCAACCTTTTTGGCCAACGTGGTTAATGTTTGGGTGGTGCTGTGGGCTGCTATGATTGGCATTTCCTTGTCTGCTGGCTGCAGTAGTTACATCTTGCTGGGGCTCCAGTGTTTTTCTTGTTTTTCTAATATGCAGCCACTCACACCTTTTTTGGTGCATTGCCTATGACGATATGAGTTCATACATACCCTTGGATGGAATAACTTTTGCAGCCATACCTTCCTAATTTTATGAACGTATTGCAACTCTTTGGGTGGGTAAAGCCACATCCATTCCCTGACACTTCATACTTGCACTTGTTTTTTGAATAGAATGTGCAGTGTTTCAGGCTTTTCACTGTGGGTACTAGTTTTTGTTTATGCCCTTCTGGGCAACGTTAATTTTCTCGATCACTAATACCGTTTTTATTTGACCCAGGCTCACAAGCTGGGTGGGTGAAGCCACAGTCTTTTCCTGGCACTCCATACCTGCATTTGCTCTTCAAATAGAATCTGCAGAGTTTTGTTATTTTCCTTGTGGTAAATTATCTTCTATTTGCTCTCCAGTATCACTCAAATTTTCTCTATCGCTATTTTCACTGGAATTTATCATACCAGTAACATTTGTATCTTCACCAATGGCACTCACCATATCACTGTTCTGCTCACTAGCAGCCATTTCTGTACCCTGACCGCCAGTGGACAGTGAGGTACAGTGACCATCAGCAGTTTTGGCAGTACTCGGCACACTAATTATTTGGTCCTGTTTTTCTCCAGCCGTTTTGTTTTTAACATACTGTCACACATATTGTTCAATTCGTCAAAAAGAACGTCTTCTTCACCTACTGTTATTCTTGGATTTCGGTATACTAGTACAATTTTCAGTAGTATCCCATCAGAGGGCACAATGTCGACCTGGATTAATTAATAAGTCGTGTTGCTATTGCTCAGCGAAGTATTGGATAAAGGGTTTCACTGACATGAAGCACTGACCCTCCTCCTCTCTTGATTGGAGAAGGTTTATCTACACTGAAGGCCCTGAGTCCTTGAAGTCCTATTTCTGCTTGGAGATTCCGGGCAGGCATGTCGAGTCACGATTTGTTGATTCCAACTATGTCATATTTGTTAGCATTCACTATAACTTGAAGCAGATCCATCTTGGGTATAAGTGACTGAACATTTCCCACGATAACTTTTATTTTTTCCACTCCTATCAGTTTTGGATGACATGTATTCTGTTGAGCTGCGCCGAGGGTCGCTCGATTCACTACGTAGATCCTTCTGCTTCCTGACCCAGTTCTTTTCTCGGTTGTCTGCCTCGGTAGCTGCACGAATTCTTGCTCCTATTTTTGCTCATTTTGGTACCTTGTTAGATGTTGCCGTTCGTTTCTTGGGTGACGTCGTTTCCCGATCCTCTTTCTGTGCTCATCATGGACCGTTTCTTGCTTTGAAACGTTTCAACTGCATTGCTGAGTAGGATACCGAACTGCGTTATTCCGTGCGCATTGAGATGCCATCCATCACGCTGGAATATTTCAGGTTTTCCCTCAAATACAGGTTCAGTCTTTACATGGCATAGTCCTTCTTTGTTGGCTATCTTTTCCACAGCGCGATTGATGTACTTAATCCATTCACGTATCTCGTTTTCGACATCCATCATAGGTAAAATGCCGGTAATAATACCATTGTCGCTGTTTTTATTTTTTATTGCTTACATTTTTTTTCGTATATATCAAGTAGCGCTTCTGAACGAAATAGTTGGTGTGGCGTATTGACTTGCAGGTTCTCTAAGCCTCCCTGAACCCTAATGAGGCCGTCCATTTGGATTCTCAGCTTTATGACTTGGTTTGTGAGGGTTTGCACAGTGGAATGAGGACGACAGAGAACTTTCCTATTCACATTTCGCTGTGTGAACTCCCTGTTTTGGTGCTTCACTGTGCTGTCGCCAACGAAAAAACAAACCGGACCAACTTTTTCCTGCTTTAGTGGATCGTACGAGTTCTCCATTTGGATTGCATTCTTCGTTGTGTTGTGCCCCAGTCTCCCTCCTCTACTGTTTCTGTCGCTGGCCTGTACCCAGCCATGCTGGCTGTCATTTCCCCACTTGCTATGCCCACTCTTCGGCTGTTTATCGTTGCTTAGAGCATGTCCGCGTAGGTCATGGGAGGGAGTAGGTAGCAGGGGTCGACGAGGAGCTGCTCGGATGATGTTCACTGAGAAAAGAGAAGGTAGACAGTGGGAGGTAAATGAGGGGGTGGGCAGCGGGAGATCAGTGGGGGTGAGCCACAAGAGGTGAAAGGAGGAGGTGGTCTATTCAGTGGGGAAGGAGGCGATGGGCGGGGAGGGTCACTGGGGAACTAGGGTAAGCCTAGTTGGTGCTCCTAATAGCAGTATATGCAGACAAATTTAGTTTCAGCTCTTCTAGCTGCCTCGACATTATGTTTATGGTCTTCTCCAGCGTTGCAACGTGATGTTCATAATTCATGTAATTTGCCTCTGCAGCAATTTTTGCAAGACAGTGGATACATTTTCTGTTCCTGTCCATGTTAGGATCAACATTAAAATGTTTTGCAAAGTATATCTTGTTGCAGCTGAATCATAGAAATGTTCGACGCATTTTTGTGTCATGACACTGACGTAGAGTTGCCTGGACGGAGGGAGTGAAGGGGCGGGAGGGCAGGGAAAAGGGTTTGTGCTGGGCCTGCCTCGTTATCAGTCCAGAAAGTTTTGTGTTCCTTCCGCTTCAGTCAGATACTCCAATACACCAGCTAGGCTGCTATTTGTACACTTTAGTTTGTGATGGTATAAGTAGAATTGTATAATAAAACACTTTATTTCCAATTGGTATAATTTAGATCAAACTGGCTTTTTAGGTGTTTTAGTTAGGTTTCAATGGTTGCCACTGTGCACCTGATAATTTCTCACTACAGGGTCTTAATATGCATAGAAAAATTAAAACAAATTTTCAAGTCGCGGTGGTGCTTAGAGGCAGATTGGCGGTGGGGCTTAGAGCCAAATTGAGCGGTGGTGTTTAGAGGCAGACTGGTGCTTAGAAGCAGACAGTGGTGCTTAGAGGCAGACTGTGGTGCTTAGAGGCAGACTGTAGTGCTTGGAGGCAGACTTTGGTGCTTAGAGACAGACTGTGGCGCTTAGAGGCAGACTGACTGTGGGGCTTAGAGGCAAACTGATGTGGTGCTTAGAGGCAGACTGGTGTGGTGCTATGAGGCAGACTGCGGGGGCTTAATGGCAGACTGCTGTGGGGCTTAGAGGCAGACTGTGGTGCTAAGAAGCAGACTGTGGTGGTTGGTTAGGTTAGGTTAGGTTAAGATGACTAGATCTTTTAACCTAACGTGAGTGAAGCTAATCCACATTAATTATCTTGTAACACAAGCAAAGGACTTAATTCTAATGTAAATCACAGATCAAAGATAAAATGCTACAGATGGTCACCGACCTACAAGGTGCCGCACCGGTGCCGGCACCGACCCTGTATATACATATAAATGTGTGTATATCTACATGGTGCCGGCACCGACCCTGTATATGCCTGCATGGTACTGTCACGGGTGCTCGCACCGACCCTGCATATACGTATAAATGTGTGTATATCTAGATGGTGCCGGCACCGGTGCCGGAACTAACCCTGTATATGCTTAGATGATGCCGGCACCGAGCCGACACCGATACTGTATACGTCTACATGGTGCTGGCACCGGTGCCGGCACTGACCTTGTACATGCCTACATGGTGCCGGCACCGACCCTGTATATGCCTTCATGGTGCCGCATCTGTGCCGGCACCGACCCTGTATATGCCTACATGGTGCCGGCACCAACCCTGTACATGCATGTAAAAGTATGTATAAATTGGAGTTAGATTTGTTTTCATTTAGTCAACGGTCTGCTTTCATTATAAAAGGATGTCGCCAAGCTTGAAATGGAAATATTTTAACGCAAAGGATAATACGGAAGTATGTAGTATTTGCAGTGTGGAAATTAAATTAAGCGGATCAAATTCCACGTTCAGGTTTTTGCGTCATCTCAAACTTCACCATCATCTTGAGTATGTTAATCATGAAAATGAATGAGGAATAAAAAGCTCTAATGATGCAAAGGGTGGGTTGATAGGACACAACAGGGTGTGAGTCGTAAATAAAATGCGTTACCTCTAACACTCAATCACAGTACGTATGCAGATTGGGGGAAAATAGCTAAATCATATTAGGAAGGGGACACCCAAGCCGTAAACGAAATAAAATCTAATGAAAATATGGGTGAAACGTGTGATACATCAAATGATATTGAAACGTGTGGCAGTGATAGCGAGAAGATGTCATGCGAAGAAATACCTGATAAAGTTGAAGGAAACCGTATTATCAAATGGGAGACTAAAACGGTATCACGTATGAGAAGTGTAAAATGGTACAATAAAATCAAATGTATATCTGTCTTTGTTTCAAATTGTTGGAAATCAAACATGAAGAGAGGGAATCATGTCTCAAACGTTTGACTGATAGGAGGAATATATATGTTTCGGATATCTGGGGTAATATACTGAATGGGAATGTTGGTGCTAGCAAGAAAAATGCTCAAAAGATTTGACGGCATAAACATTTCATTATAATTAAAAAAATTGCGTCGAGAAAAGTTCGCTGAAGCCTAAAAACAAACTGTAGGTTACAAGGGTTGGTATTGAAGTGATGAATATAATACTCCCAAAGGTATCTATTTATCTAAAAGGTGTACAAAGGGCAGCAGTCTAGAACCCAATAGACCGGAGAAAAACCAAACCCAAATGATAAATCCTGCACCAATATGGAAGGTGTATGGTCAATCAATACATGATGGTGATATGCATTACCAAATAATCCTATACTTTACCCCCTACGGTGATCTGAAACAAGACTTAGATCGTCACAAACATGAAAGCTATACCGAAAAAAAAATATGACATTTAAAACAAATACTGTGACTTAATGCATAATAAATTATTAATATTACGATATCCGTTCAAATCTATAACTAATTCCTTAACCAAACTGATGCTATGTCTCTAGTGAAAATATAATAAATTGTTTATGTAAAATCTAATACGGGTAACCATATCTAATTCCTATGTTACACTAAATACAGTACAAAATCCTCACATTACAGGACTAAAAACATGTATTGTCCCGCAGAAATGGAATCTACTTGGGGAATGATGATTTCGTGGAACATGTAGACGGACATACTAACAAGAAACGGGATAAAAACAGGCTCACCAACTATAAACTGCCATAGTGACAAGAAACGGGGTAGCTAAAGGGGCTACCGAAAAGAAACTGGGCAAGCTAATAGAAGAGTCAATACATCAACACTATAATAAAAAATATGAGCTAACCTAAAGCGTATACATGGATATCCCTAACAATAATTAAATAGATATGCCAGCAATACGCGCGAGTGATATAAATAACAGCAACCTACAATAAATTAGGATGAGGACTTGTGCAGTTATACTACATAATATATACAAATCCGATAAAATTTTGTTGATAAATCATACATTTCTAGTAAATTGCTACAGACTAAACCCCTCTCCATGCTAACTACCCAATCAATATTCCCACCCCATCAATCAAGAAACCTGATGGTCATGCCTAACTTGCCAAACATTTTCGCAATATAGGCAAAACATCACAATACTACAATTGTAATTGCAAGATATGAACAGATGGCAGACACACCGGATAAACTTGTTTCTATGAATCAGTTACAAAATACTAAATGTATATTTTATGCCCCACAATAAGACAATAGCCTATAACATCAAATTCATACTGCTCGCTAAATCGTTAGCTAACAACCGAGCGAGTTGTAAAATATAGGCCAGGTAAATCCCCAATATAATACAATATCAATTGCATTCTGAATATAATCAAGATGTGAAAATAAATTCACAATGTATCAACGAAACACAACTGAACGATATACGTGCCAAGTCACCCATCTCAATTTATCCTTCTATGTATCATCACTTAATTGCGTTGTGTAATGCCCGATACTCCTGGCGGAAACGCACTTTTATTAACTGACTCAGTTACATTATATCCGTCAATTTGGCCGATTTGCGCTACGTACTGATACCCAGTCGGAGTCATTACAGCTCAAACTTGCAATAATGAACAAACAGTAGGTGACCACGTATTCCAAACACAGCAATACAAAGGGAAAAAACATATAAATATTAAAAACATCAATAAACAATTAAGATATAAATGACCATATAAAACATAATCCCAAACTAAACGACCGCATAAAACAGGCGATCTGTCGTTGCTTGACGATGTGTCACACTCAAAAGAGCAGTAATGCTTATCATCGACAAATGAGACCACCAAGTGCCTCTGATGCCGCCGATAAAGATAAGACCAGAGGGACAGTCGGAGACCTTACTTACGTTCCGTACAGATACTCCGTCGACCGTCGGAGTGAATAGAGATGTTCTCGAATAAATGGTAAGCCATGTAATTCCCCAATAAAAATGTAGTTGAAATCTATTATCAATGAAATATGACTTATAAATTTATGTATGCAATATCCTTATTTAATTCGAATGCCCTGCAATTAATTGCAAAAATGCAACATGGCCTGCAATGGATTGCAATAAATGCAATGTATGGTGACAGGTCCACTCTATGCGATAGGACCTTTGATCATCAGCTCTAAATAGAAAGCCTATGTGGACTAAATATTGAATTGACTACATTCGGCGATTGATTAATGGTTCCGTAAATGACATATAGAGATGTAATCTTGCTATTAGAGGGGAGCTCGAGTGATTGTGATTTAGACGCACGCTTGCAACATCGAGATAATATCTGAGGAAGTGATAGTGATGGATGGAATCGATCTACCACCGTGCTACTGCCTCTTGACTGATACTGACAGCGATGTCAGTGAGCTGCTGTTGATATACTGCAACATCTAACAGTGAAATACGTGGAAACAAAAATTTATAATACATAAAGAAGCTTCATAATACTTCATTTGTGTTACTATTTCCTACTAAAATATAACATAAAGAACATGCCGCCGTGGCCGAGTGGTTAGCGTATCCGACTGCAGTGTCAGCCTCTGGTGCTGCATGTCGCGAGTTCGAGCCTCGGCAGGGACACGGCGGTCTTGTGGCGGGGAGATTTGGCTCCTCCCCCCTCTGTGTCCGCCTAGCTTAGTCACCCCCCTAACTAGGGGGAAACGGCTGTATGTCTATACATGTTATCACCCATATATAAGTTAATGATCGAGCAATGCAATTGCAATAAATACACATTGAAATCCTATCACAACGCTGCCGACGTCAGTAAAGACTTGCAATGAACGTATCAACCAATTGAAAAAATGCTATAACAGCGGTGCCTACGTCAGCAAGTATATATTTAAATGTATAGAGATAAACCTATATTATTAAAAAAACATTACATCCTACACATACATAAAAACTGCGATGTAGAAGGCCAACATTTCTTGCGGATATGCTAAAGCAATTCAATAAACTCTAACATAAATTCATACATGTACAATAATACTTACCCATACTTACCCTTTGCTCTGTAAAATTATTCCATCACAAGTAATCACCAACAATCACCACCGCTCACCAGAGCCGTTTTGCACCACCAACACTCGCCCGCGTGTGTGGTGGTGCAAAACGGCTCTGGTGAGCGGTGGTGATTGTTGGTGATTACTTGTGATGGAATAATTTTACAGAGCAAAGGGTAAGTATGGGTAAGTATTATTGTCTTGTTCCCCGTACTCCCGGGCAGTCTTGTAGTCCTACCCCTCGGGCCGTCTTGTAGTCCCACCCCCGGGCTGTCTTATAGTCCTACCCCCGGGCCGTCTTGTGGTTATTATAGCTATTCTTGTTCCCTGCACAAACTTATTGGGTTCAGATAGGCTTGTGCATGAATTAACGTTCTTCCACCCTATCCTCTCAACACCAGCATACCAAACAGCCTCCCTACCACTCTCATCGAAATCAAAATAAAATCCACCAGCACTCATCCCGCCACTGCAGCACGGGCCATTTTCACCCGTGTGTACCTTTGGACATCTTTCTTCTTGAACAAGCGGTTCCCCAACATCAGCTTTTGCTCTATATACACGCTTATCAGGTTCCTCCCACTGTCATTTTTCGAGAACGTTATACCTCTCTACCATATTCTCACCCATTTCATCTCCAGCTGTCGCATTTAGTTTCCCCCGTACCATCACGATGTACTGACTCCTACAACTTTTTATACTCCCACTCTGACTGATCAAACAATGCCCCATCACTCTTTCAGCTACCTGGTCTGTAAGCATTCAAAAACGCCCATAAATCTAAACATATTTTAACCACTTACATCAATCTAGACGAAACCTCCAACCACTCCGTGACGCTAATTGCCGACCGATCATCAATTAGAAACACACATTTGTTTGTGTTCACTATAGAACTTGATAACCTTACATCGCACATCCTTGATAAGCCTCTCTGAATGAAAGAATTAGCCGATGACCTGTATGGTTGTATGAGACACTGTATTTTAATTGCTAGTCGACGAGTTGTTGAAATAAGGAAACCGAGTGAAATCAATGTCTCCCGGTGAAATGAACAGGCAAAGAATTTACATTATGATGTATGGGAGGCTGTGTTCCAGTGAAATGTTGCTGGAAAGACTGGAGGGGGCAACTTGAAGTGGCAACGAGAATAGCCAACTCCGTTTTCGTAAGGAACTCGCGTTCCCAAGGGATAATGAACATCAATTACGAACGCAGGTACTTCTCTTAAAGTTGCGTGAAGGTAAATGCAAGGAATTTTG
>SDVV010011055.1:0-16002 GCA_016164225.1 Gammarus roeselii
ATATACAATATACATTTAAAACCCATATAAATCAAATGTTCAAAACGTAAAATACTCTCAATCTTGCCCCTTCCGTTAGCCACTCATCGGCTACCCGTAAGCCGCCCGTAAGCCAGATAAGGTTCCCACGCCGACTCCTAAGATAAGCTAGATAAGGATCCGATAAAAAATATAAGATTCCGACCGCAAAAGTAATTAACTTGGACCCAAAAGTCATTAATCATTACAATGTCCGGGTTACATAGCGACAAATCCGACGCACAAAGTAATTAGATACATTTAACCAATACATTGTCCGAGTCAAAAAAGTCGTTTACGCGGTCCTTTTAACTACTTAGAAACAAGGAACGTTCCCTCCTGTCTTCCCGTTTTATATGTTCAACCAGGTTCATAATAGCCGTGTTTTTATGTTTACGTTACGTGCATATTTTTTCCATTTGGTAGCCTGAAAGGGCAAAAATCCGTAGTTGAAAACTCACATATCGTGTTGTAACCGTCCGCGCATGCGGGTGGGGTAAATATAATCCACTTCTAATTATGATGGTCCTAATATTAGTGGAAGCAGAAAATTAATCTGATTATGCTAATACAAGATGAAATTAAGTAATTTTGTCTCCTCTCTAATATATTGCCATCAACTGAAAATCAGCGAAGTGTAATTTACAAGTATTATTGCTTTCAAACAGGTTGAATTTAGGACTTCGGGTAAGATGGCTGGTCATGAATGGGGAGAGGAACAGGATATTCACAAATACAGGAATGATATGGGTTAGGTAAAGGTAAAGAATAATAAGGGTTAGGTAAAGCAGGATAACGGTTAGGTAAAGAAGCATGAGGAGTTGGGGCAGGAACTTATCTTGCCCAAGAGCAGAGAGGTTCCCATCGAATATTTGGCTTTATTTCCATCACCTTTTGTCAATCACAACAAAATTATTCAAACCTAGAACGTGAATTAACAGCACTCCGTTGGGGTATTAAAACTTTTCGGCCTTCCTTGTTTGGATATAGTTTGTCTTATTCACTGATCACCAGTCGTTGGTCCACCTCCACAATATAAAATCGAATTTGTTCCCGTATCGATTATTAACTGACTCATTCTCAGTGAGTAATTGCTAAATCTGAATTGACCTAAACTATACTAGTTTATCACTGAGTTATTCAACTTGACTGCTGCTGTACTGGAATAGTCACCTGCTCATGCTTCTTTACCTAATCGTTATCCTGCTTCATCAAACCCATATACATTTCTTTACCTTTACCTAATCTTCATCCATCCTGTATCTGTGAATAACCTGTTCTTCTCCCCATTCATGACTAGTCATCCAACCCGAAGTCCTAAATTTGCACTGTGTAAAAGAAATAGTACTTGTAAATTACCCTTCTCTGATTACCAGTTGATGGCAATATATTTAAGTGTAGACAGAATTCTTCAATTTTACTTTTTACTACTATCATTAAATAAGATTTGCGCTTCCGCTAATATTAGGACCGTCAAAATTAGAAGTGAAATATCTTTGTCCCACCTGCATGAACGGACGGTTACATTGGAATGTCCAACGGATAAAAAAAATCAAACTAATTGTTTGGTGTTATTTTTGGTCTACTTGTTTCATATCCTTTCCCTTATCCTAATCCATAATGTCTAATCCACCCAATAAACCTAAGCGCTTGGAGCTTGAGTTTGGTGACTTAGGAGCCTCCATAGCTAGGAAGTTCCTCTCAGAAGTCCAGGGGATACCATCGCTGGAGCGTTTCACATTTGGCCGCAGCTGTTCGTCTGCTGGTCCGACATCCAGTGACTGTGCTGGAGGTGTAGATGCAGCAGCTGCAAGGACCGGTGTTACTTTCCTTCTGTGACGAGGACCTCTTGCCAGCAGCAGCGTCATTCAGTTACTGCTAGGACAGTTCCCCACCCCCAAGAACGTGCAGACTTTATTCAGCAGTGATTCGGCTGTCACATCAACGCCGGCCTGCTGCCCACCATTGACCAGCTCCGGTGGCCAGTTTTTCCACGCTCGATAGGAGGGTCACTTGAATTGGTCAAGATCAAGAATCGGGTTGCTGCTGGTCACCAAAAGAAACTGATCACCTGGGACCTTGACTTGTTCACCCTGGGGAACACAGAGGACAGCTTGACGTATAGAAGTAGCATGATACTGTGGAGGCCATTGCTCCGTTACTGGCTGAGGGTCTCCGCAGCTGAACGTTGCACACACATCCATGGGGATGCAGGTCCAGCTGGTTCTTGGCAAGCTGGGACTTCCTCAGTTAGTTTTGTGCTTGGAGTGAGCAAGAGTAGTTGCCAATCAGATACCAGCCAAAGTTCGTCTGGTGTAGAATTGCAAGCCAAACCTAAGAAAACCAAGAAGACATTTAAGAAGACATCTGAGAAGAAGAAGAAGACGACGAAGAAGAACTCTGAGATGAATGAGGTCATGACAGTTGAGCAGGGTGAGGACACACTAGTCGAGGACTTATGTGTATCATCATCTGATGCTCTGAAATACATCACATTTAGCTTCCGCTCCTCCAGCTCTGCAGAGGACAGCGATGTTGACATCAGCACCCTCCAATGCCATCATCCTACCACTACATACAGGGCAATTATCGACCGGCCAGCAAAAACAGAGATGTGGTAACGACTCCTATCTTTGAGATGAATGGACGTAGTGCTCTAGAGGACTTCCTTGTTACATTTGAAAAGTGTTTTGCCAAAAAAGTTAGATGGTAATAAGTATGACCAAGCCCAGGAGCTGTAAAAACTTCTAACTGGATCCCTGCTGGAAGATTACAAGGTCAAGGGTGGTCGCAGGATCAAGTATGTGAATATGAAGGACCAACTCCTAAATTTTTACCTAAAACAGAAGTTAGGTGGCAAGTCATATTTCCAGCAACAGTTGAGGGATGCCGTATCTCAATTCGATGAAGGTGTAGGTGTTTACGTCATTCGACGTGTGGAACTGGCTTACCCGAAGACACCAGTGGAATGTGCTAGGAAACTTACGGCAGCAGTTTCTGTCGTAAATCCTTTCGTAAATTTCGACAAAAATTTGTGATGCTGAGCGTGCCCAATGTACCTCCCACCATCAAGGCAATTGTTGGTTTCCTCAAACACATGTGTAGATGGATTAGTCAGGCCTCCACGACTGTTATTTGAACCCTCTTTGGAGATAATAGCTGAAGAGAGTGAGGCATCTGAAAGCGGAGAAAATTCACAGGCAGACAAGCCAGAGGAGACTGCAGTAATAGCAGATTTAGACCATCCTCAACCACCCACTTATAGTAGTTCAGAGGAGAGTCTTCTTGAAGCCTGCCTGTTGGCTGGAAGTGCTTCTCCTGCTGGGCATTCCTCTGCAGAGATGGTCATTTTTGACAACACACCAACAGCATGCAGAGATGCTGGAGAGGCTATCAAGGCATCCGTCAGCATCGAATGGATAAGCAGTCATCATTTGCCAGCAACGAGGTGACTGACACCGGCGTCTATGATGCAGACATCAATATTGGGTCTGGCGAGCGGTTCTCCAGCATCGGCCAGAAGTGTGGCAACTTGGGCGCAGGTGAATCACTTGCGTGCTGCAAAGTGGGTACCAGCACTGGAGCAGATGAGGTGCCGATGAACTTTTTTATTGAGACGCAGCGGATAGGTTCAGTCCCAGGAAAACGTATTTATCTAGCCAGAGAGACAACCCAACGAATGAAAATTTTGGTACATCTTGGAAGTAGTTCGGCTGTAGCAGTTGTTGACACGGGAGCAAAGTCATCTCATTTATCGAGTCATTTAGCCAATCAATAAGGACTGCATATCAGTGAAGAAGAAAGTGTTTTGTCTGTAGTAGGCAAGCGTTTAATGACGCTGTTGGGGTGCACCACCGTTCCCGTTTCAATTTATGGGGTACCAATGGGAAATTTGCACTTTGCAGTATTCCCCAGTGAACTTAGTGTTGATGTTACCTTTATCCTTGGTTCAAATTTCCTAAAGAGAAATCTAATTTTGTTACGGCCCAGAGACAGTATTAATAAGACGTGCTAATTACGATGGCTCCACAGAGATTTATTTAGATGATGAAGGGGCACCCTATGGCATTATGCTGTGCAATCAACGTTGCTAAGCTGCCGGATATGTGGTTATTAAGAGTGGGAAGGTTGAATTAGTGCCAGTCATTTGTTCTGTATTGGGAAGTAGTCAAAATGAAATGGTCCTCCACTCGGATACAGCATTGTCAACTGGGTTAGCTGAGAGACTGCGGGGATTATCTGGGGTTGTTGATACGGAGAGTATGTTGATCATGATAGTGGCAAATGAAAATGACGCGGTTGTTAGTAAAGGTTCCTGTGTGGGTTCGGTGTGAACGGTACCCCAATTGCCATATGACTACGAAGAGACCGGCAATGTCTGGTCAGATGAGGTTTTGACGGAGAAGCTGCAGCTCTAAATTATCGGTGGCCCGACAGGTTAAAGTGTTTGCCTCTTTGACTAGGTATAAGTTTGTGTTCAGCACCAGCTATTCAGATATTGGACATGCTTGCGTAAAGCAGCATTATATTAAATTATCCAAGGAGACTCCAATTTTCTAACGACCCAGACGTTTTCCACCGCCCATCACTGATGAAACTAAAAGACAATGTCATGAACTCAATGCATTAGATATTATTGAACCTAGCATGTCACCGTGGTGTTTTCCTGTTGCTCCAGTGCAAAATAAAGATAGTTCCATTCGAATGTGCATTGATTATCGCCAGCTAAACAAGGTTACAGTTTTTGACTAATTTTCTATTCCAAATTTATCAGAATAAATTTTCGGCTTGCATGGTACTAAACTTTTCACATGACTAGATCTAGTTAAAAATTATTATCAGCTGCCTGTTGATGAACAGAGTAGGCAGTATACTGCATTTTTCACTCAAAGAAATGACTGATAGTTTAAGCGATTGAGCTTTGGGTTGAGCAATGCACCATCCTAATTTTAAAGAGAAATTCAAGCAGTTTTGAGCACATTCCCCTCGAGTAAAGTAATAGCGTACATTGACGACATTCTCATCATGAGCACCTCTTTTTCAGACCATCATCCTCTCGTTACCAAAGTTTTGGAAACTTTAGAAATGTACAATATTAAAATCAAGCCTTCAAAGTGGGAGTAATTCCAGTTAGAAGTAAAATTAGTAGGTCACCTTGTCAGCCAATCAGGCCTTAGAAAAGATCACTGAATATATGAACAAAATTTCAAATTATCCTCAGCCCCAAATAATTGACGAACCAAGGCAGTTTCTTGGCCTGATAAATTCTCAGAGCAAATTCCCTCCGAGGTATTCGGAAACACAGAAACCTTTATCAGCATTAACAGGTGGCCGACGGAACAAAACTTTGATCTGGACTGAGGAGATGGTCATAGCGTTTGAGACACTAAAATCTCAAATAAAGGAAGATCTATCCCTTGAATATCCTGATTACCACGATTTGCAGTTGGGGCAGGGGCTTATCTTGCCCAAAAGCAGGAAGGTTTCCATCTCATCATCAGCTCAATTTTCACTGTTTTTTCTCAATCACAACAAAAATATTCAATCTTAGAACGTGAATGAAAACAATCCGTTGAGTTATCAAAACTTTTCGGCATATCTTGTTTGGAGTAAAGTTTCTCACCCACCATTGGTCCACCTCTACAATATGAAATCGAATTTGTTCCCGTACCAATTATTAACTGACTTTTTCTCAGTGAGTAACTGCTAAATCTGAATTGTCCTAAGCTATCTTAGTTTATCACTAAGTAATTTAACTTGGCTGCTGCTGTACTGGAACAGTCACCTGCTCATGCTTCTTTACCTAACCGTTATCCTGCTTTACCTAACCCATATCCTTCTTTACCTTTACCTAACATACATCTTTCTTGTTTCTGTGAATAACCAGTTCTTCTCCCTATTTATGACCAACTATCCTACCCAAAGTCCTAAATTTACACTGTGTAAAAGCAATACTATTTGTGAATTACCCTTCTCTGATTACCAGTTGATGACAATATATTCAAATTGAGACAGAGTTCTCTGATTTCACCCTTTATTGCCATCATTAGATTAAATTTGCGCTTCCACAAATATTACACAGATACAGACACTAGGCCGAAATCCCCTCAGCAGGAGGAGTGGCCGACGGCAAGGCAAACCTCACACTCTCATACACTCACGCTCGCACATCTTAGCTCTCTTTTGCGCAAAAGGGTCCGGCCGGGGACCCCGCAACATACCCTCCGGGTCATAAGTGTGGTTTGAGGTCAGTGTCGGCAGCAGGGCCCGATAGCGTGACTGCCGCGTCATGATGACCGGGCCCCCCGCACATGACCATCCCGTCTCTCAACGATATGCCTAGGGCGGGAAAGCACATCAGGCAAGCGTCAAAACTAATCCGTTCACTATCATTTTCCAATCACGCCTATCCAGTGGACACTCTCTCGCTACCTCCACACTCACGTCTCTCCTTCATAACGCCTGTTTCACACCATCCATCCACCCAAACTTCGGTCTCCCTCTAGGCTTACGTCAACTCGTCTCTGACTTCAACATCTTTTCACCTTTGGTTGATTAGTGATTTACAAAGTTGGCAGAACCAGTTTAGTTGAAATGGTAAAATTAGCTTCTGTGAGCTGTAATAATTCAAGTGTACACGGCGCTTGCAATTTCAAGGCACCTTCGATATGTTTCAAAATAAAATATGAAATTATTTATTTAGATAATAAGCATCCTTTGGCGTAGCCCTTGGTGGGGCTCTGTGCATAAATTTCTGATTAAAAAAAAATATGAAACAGGGTTGAGTATTATGGGAGCGCACCTATGCCAGACAAGGACAAGGACATGACATGAAACCTTTGGTATTGTGTAATTATAAATTCCCAACCTAACTGAGAGAAGACATCCGCAGTAATATAGCAGGGTAAAAGAAGGGAGATAGAAAAGCCGGCAAGAAAATCAAGGACGCGGTTTTTTCACAGCGGGTAATCTATTCACTTGTGAGGTTTGACTGACAGCGATGGAAGCAAGGTCCCCGAGTTTGGTCTCAGAGGCGTGCCAAAAGGGGGTTGGCGTACAAACAGAGGGAGTTGATTCACTGTTGTTCTGCGCCAATCCGCAGCATAAAATGAAGGCTGCAGAAAAATTATTGACTAAACCAAGTATGCCACATGGGAGACAATTACACATCATTCTGCCTGCCTCATGAACATTTAATTAGAAATAGTATACCCTTATGTGTGTAGCTACCAAGAATAAAATGAGAAGCTTAAGCTCCACAATTCTAAGAGACTTCATCTAAAACCATTTGGCTGTTTTGTTTATTATTAGGAATTAGGAATGCATAATTCTCCTCTTACTCGAATGTACAAGGCTGCATAGTAGTTGTATGATATATGAACCTATTTGAAAATATTGATTATTTACTTTATATATTTATACATAGACACGAGGTAAGGTAGGGCTGCTATTCAGACATGAAGATTGCTACACCATGTGAACAGGATACCAATTTGAAGGATAATGTATCAGTGATATAAATACATTGTAAATAATTGAAATGAGGGCCGAGGAATTCCGTATAGCTATCTGCAACTACATTTTATTTGGGTAAGAATTAAATCCTGCATCCAGGTGGATAAAGGGAATATCCTACTGTAGAAATCTATAATGTAATTATTAGTCTGCTCTAGATTTAGGAACCTAGTATGAGATACTGGAGTCATTTGTAGAACTTGAGAGTTATTGGCCCTAGTTTTATCACTGCGGTAAGCACATAGTGAAATACTCTGTTATTCTTATCTGTCTTTTGTGGAACCCTTTGGGGTTCCAAAGGTATAGCCCTCGTTATAAATATTTCCACAGAATTGGTTACTAATTTGCCGTGTGGATTGGCCAGTAATACCTAGCTGAGTAATTCAATTATGGTTTCATTCAGTTAGTAGTTGGCCTGTAAAACGTGATAAACAGTGGAAGTTCCTAATTCCTCAGTCGAGTCTGTACCATTAATATAAGATTTACAGCTCACAATGTCTTCACTAGCTATGTACAGTATAATCACACTACACGAAGACACTTGCCACACAGTAACTGGCTTTGTTTGGCCTGTTTCAGCAGTTCGTGCTCCACAAACGAATAACAATGTTTTATTTAAATAAAACAATACTAAACGCATTGAGAGACACATGAGCTTGCCTCGGATGTTCCAGGAATTGAGCCTCCAGAAATGTAAACAGACGGATGGATGGTCTTGCCAACATGGGTCTGAAGAAAAATATATCAATCTTGTTCAGTTGATGATATATGTTTAATAGCGTTTTAGTGCCTTATTGTCTGCGCATTCATTTGCGTATTAACTGACTAAATATTATTACACTGTCATTATGTGTATGATCATCATATTTGTGCAAGCTGAACAGAAATGTCGTAGCTACATACAAATAGATGCAAACAATGAGATCAAAAGTGGCGATTGCCTAATAGCAATAGGTGTTTGTGATACAGGTATAACGTGTCTAGTGTTTTTAGGATTATGTAGGGTCAATTGGGGACCTCTACATCTCTCCTCTTTCAGACTGCAGCCGGGGATGCACTATTGTGTTCTCCTCTTCTTGGCTGGCGTCCAAGATCGTATCGTTAGCTACATGTTGAGGTGGTCTGGTGCTGCCACTGCTCTGCCAGACCTGGTGGTTTGAGTGAACAACCTGACTTGAGGTCGTGTATTTATTTGGACTCGTCGTCCTGTAAGAGTTTGCGGTGGTAAATTTTCTGGGTGTCTTGTAGTCTGGGTTCGTTTTTTATACCGATCCTCCGGGCCTGCTGCGCCTGGTGGAGGAACTACCTCTGGGCCTGGTGTGGTTGACGAAACGTTGCCGATTTGTATCGTAACAGGTAAGTGTTTTTCGGGGAAGACGTCGTCCATGCCATGGCCGCTTTTAAACGAGAGACGTGGACATTGTCGGTTTTGCCTCGTCGCTTGATAGTATAGTGTGTCGATGTCCGTTCAACTACTCCAAATGGTCCTTCGTCGGGTACTTCGAGCATGCGCCGTATTCTGTCGATGCGGACAAAGGCGTGCGTCGCTGTTTTGAGTTTGGGGTTGAGATGCCCCCATGCTGGTTGAATTGATCGGGACTGTGCGGGACCAACTTCGTTCATGAAGCCTCAGAGTCTCTGGTTGTACTCGGTGATGTCGGTCAGTGCAGAATTGCGGTTTCTGACCAACAGGTCACATGAAAGAAGCAAGTTTACTCTGAAAATGATTTCTGCTGATGTGTAGCCGATGTCTTCTTTTACTGCGAATCGCATGCTATGGAGGATGAGTGGAAGTTTTTCCACCCAGTGGTGAGGATCAGTCTGCGTTTTCAATGCATCCTTGACTCAGCGGTGGAGTCGTTCGATCAGGCAATTGGCCTGAGGGTGGTAAGCGGTAGTTCTGATGCGCACCGAACCAAGGGTTTCCATGAGACAGTCCACAGTGCTAATTCAAACTGAGGACCGCGGTCTGTGGTGATGCTGATGGGGCAACCATAGCGTGAGATCCAGGTGGCAAGGAAAGCATTGCTGACTGTTTCTGCTCGTGCATCTTTGATGGGACAGATTTCAGTCCAGCGGGTATGTCTGTCGATCATGGTGAGTAGGTACTCGTACCCCTCATTGTGAGGTAGGCGTCCCACGAGATCGAGATGTACCTGCGCAAACTTTCCTCCTTCTGGTGGAATGGTTTGTGATGGAACGAAGTTGTGACAAAATATTTTCCCTTTTGGACAGTTTGTGCGCTGCTCACACCATTGTCGGATGTCTTTCTTCATGGCTGGCCACTTATAACGCGTGGCAAATTGCTGAACTGTGGCCCGCTTACCAGGATGGACAATGTTGTGCACCTTGTGGAAGAATTCCTTGCGCATTGGCTGCGGAATGTAAGATCGACACAAATTGTCATGTATGTGCATGTAAATTCCATCAACTTGTTGTAGGCGGAAGAATGAATCCTCATCTTCGAGTATTGCTTTCAACTTACGGTTTTGAAGTTGTTCCGTTCGAAGTTGTTCTTCATCAGTGTCCGTGAAAATTGCTGTGAGAAGGTAATCACAATTCTCGTCGTTTTGTTCAGGAGGCAGCTGCGTGACTGGTTCCTCTTGATCATGACATCGTGACAAGGCGTCTGCGGCTTGGTTCTTTTCTCCAGCAATGTGTCGGATGTCAGTTGTGAACTGACTGATGTAATAGAGTTGACGGCTGTCCCAAGGGATGTCTCGTTCCTGTCGTTTGTGGAATGCATCAACCAATAGCTCATGGTCGGCGATGATGGCGAAGTCAATGCCTACAATGGAGTAGCGGAAGTGCTTTACTGAAAGGTAAGCTGCGAGCAATTCTCGACCAAAGGTGGAGTATTTTCTTTCCCTTGGCTGTAGTTTCTTGCCGAAGAAAGCAAGCGGTCTCCATTTATTGTCTTGGAGCTGCTGTAGCACTGCTCCCACTGTGGTGTTAGAAGCATCTACTGCAATTGCAGTTGGCGCATCAGGCAATGGGTGATGAAGCATTGTTGCTTAAGCTAGCGCTGCATTTTCATCTTCAAATGCCTGGTTTGCCTCTGGGTTCCAAGCAATTTTGTCATTCTTCCTGGGTTGCCCAAAAGAAGTATGTTAAGTGGTGCTATGACTGAGGCAATGTCATGCAAGAATCTGTTGTAAGACTGTATCATTTCACAGAATGTTCGGAGCTTTCGATGAAAATGTGCTTCTCAAAATCGTTGATAGCCTTGACTTTCTGGGGCAACGGCAGAATTCCCTGTGAGGTTATTCTGTGTCCCTGGAAGTCCACTTCTGGGCGTCCAAACTCACTTTTGAGCGGGTGAATGACTAGCCCATAAGCTATGGACGAACAGTACTCTGCATTTGTTTTTCTTATAGAAAAAATCTAACCTTTCAACTCCTCATCATTATCATAACTGGTCAAGCTTTGCAAAAAGATTTACTGGTATTACCAGAAAAACGCTGTAAAACTTATATTGGTGACCCCATTTTATAAAATTCAAATTACTAACGGGCCGAAGGGAACATTCAAAGAGAAATTACATTGACCAATCTAATTCGTGAACACCATTCAAAACTTTCAACATTCAAATTACCCGTAAATGACGAGATGACACGAAATGTGACTGCACGTGACTCAGCAGACACAACAACCGCCGCCATGCAGGCCGCACCACTTCTTGGATGCCTGGACACGGCCACTTGAGAAGCAAACAAATAAATTTCTGAATTCATCGCCCATCAGGATACAATGGGAACCTGCGTACTAGCATCAGCGTATATGCAAATAACAATAAGCTTAGGATACGTGCTGCGAACTTAATTCTATATATATTTTTTATTATTTAATTAGAAGTTGTTTCTATTACAATGCATTGGCTTGTCATCGTGTTCATTTATGTGTATCTCTATAGGCATAAAAATCATCGAACCGAAACTCAATGTGGTACGAAGTGACGTGAATACAAATGTTAGAAGAAATTGGTGTATTATAAACCCACGCGGTCAGTGAAATAACCCACGCGGTCAGTGAAATAACCCACGCAATCTGTGAAAATAAGGTCATCTCACCCACACACGAGACATGAAATTCCGTGCCAAATAGAGCAATTCATAACTATGTATGTGGACAGTGAAATCATCATTGGAAAAACTTCAGTCATCGCCAAGATTCGATCCTCCGGCGACGCAGGATCGAATCTTGGCGATGACTGAAGTTTTTCCAATGATGATTTCACTGTCCACATACATTTCTCCCAACGTTATTGTTGGTATATTCTCTCTATCATAACTATGTGTTAGGAATCAATATTCTGATTATATTTTTCCAACATCTGCAGTAGCATTTCAACGTGATTGATGTTTCACATGTCAGTGTTAATTTTAAGAGATTTCCATGTTTTCAACTGGTTGGACGCAGCAGCTGCATAGCACATTATATCCGATACCGCGTGCAGAAAATCCCAAGCAAGACCTTCAAATAAGGCAGACTGCAGGACAAACTGCTTAAATTCAGTCAACGCAGCAATATTAGTAGCTAGTATAACGTCCAAACGTGCCCTCGAAAAAGGGACGTCCAAACGTGCCCTCGAAAAAGAGACGTCCAAACGTGCCCTCGAAAAAGAGACGTCCAAACGTGCCCTGGAGATCCTATAGTCCAAAACGCCCTGAAAATAGGGGTGGCGAAAACAGCCCTGGAAATACTTACTGCAAATATGCTTTTGTGAAGGATTATAGATAGGGATAAAAAAGCCGGGTGCGAAACGCGGATGTGAAGGAATTAGATAGGCGTTAATTAGAGACTCCATATATGCTTTGTGAATGAATTAGATTGGCGATATTTAGAGAGTACATATATGCTTTGTGAAGGAATTAGATATAGGATGAATTGATCTTTGAACCTTTTATCGAGTGTAATTGTTATGAAGTATGTTATTTGTTAATGTGTCCGACTTAGTCGCTGTATGTCTCGGACATTGTAGTTTTCTGTTGAGACGAATTGATCTTGTGGTCAAGTTAGTTACTGATGGTACATAGAGATACCAGGAACGCAAATTTTTTGTAAGTCGGCCGATGTATTTGTTAGGATGTATATTATTTGTTAATGTGTCCGACTTAGTCGCTGTATATCTCGGATGTTGTAGTTATACGTTTATTTACTTCTATTCTGGTCAAGTGTGTTACTGATGGTACATAGAGACAGCCCGTGTCGGGTGGGGAAGAGGGGAGGAGTTGACCGGAGTCAGGCGGTGTCCAAACCGCAAATGGTAATTAGCTTGAGGATCTATCTTTATGTCAACTGTCACACAAAGATCTTATCTCGAGAAATATGGTCCTCCTGGAGAATTGTTTTTCTTACGGTATCTTTCAGATTCCTTTCGGTATCTTATTGCTTTTATTTACGATTGCTTCCGTACGGATTATATAGATGTAGGTTATTAGGTCTTGTCAACGCTATATATGATTGTATTGGAATATTTCGCACGGCATGATATATATTACTATGTTTGTTATTGAATGACTCCTTTGAATAGGAACTTTTACTGCTCAAACCTGATTTTTAGGATAATCGATATAGTTATGCAAGAACTATGGGTATATATTAGGAGAGTATAGCTACTTATGCTTTATTTGTCTCACTTCGGAGATTGTTTGGTGGAGTTTTTTAGCGGTGAGATGCTTGATCCCAGCTTGATGTTGAATATAGGCTATGAACATTTACAGGCTACAACATGTTCATGTTGATGTGCTTACATATTTTTTTCACGCAAAAGTGTTCCCGGGAGGGAAGTATTTCTGTGGGTTATCGATACGACCGCAATCCTAATTATCTTCGTATTCGTTTTACTGTATTATTTCACATGAGTATTTTACTGTTTTGCTCCCCTTAGCTGCTGGTCTGTGGCCTCGGACATGCAAGCATCATACTGTAACACGTTGGTTGCAAGCAAATGATCTCACTCGGGTATTCGTTGGTCGTATTGCTTTTTCATTAGTCCCAGCAGTCATTTATTTGTTTCATCGTACAAATGATTTTTTGTTGGGGGTTCTTGGAGAAGTCCATGTATTCAGACAGAGACGATTACCGCATATTTGCCGTGTCAATATCGGGGTTAACCTTTAAACTGGAGACTCATGTCAGGCTCATTATTGATTATATCCAGGATGTGACTTAGATTGCTTGATGTTGTTTAGAGACGATGGGTGAATCAGATGCAAGATATGTTTGAAGTATTATACGTGACTGGATGTTCCTTTTGAAATTTGTTTTTTATCAGTGGTAGTTTGCTGAGAAGTGACCTAGTAAAGCATTGTAGACTTCATTGTTATGGTACATTGACAGTTTTAGGCATTTTAGGGTATTTTTTAAGCTTGAAGCATCCATGTAGCAAGCTATTTCAGGCATAATTCCTAGGTTGTTGCATTATTGTGGTAGTTTTTATATGTATACATGACACATCTGTTACGATTTAGCCGTAGTTACTTTAGTTAAAGAGATGTTAATTTGTCCATATTTTGGACTGAAGTTGAGGCTAATTTCATTAGATTTTGTATGTACTATACCGTATTTTCTATAGGTTTCAGTTACGTCGCCTGCATGTCTTGGTATCTTATTCACTTGTCTTATTTGTTTGGTTAAATGATAGTTCATTCTCATTCATCACGTTTTTAATGTATGTTTTGGGTATGGTAGAGAATTAATCTTCTTGCTTTGTTTTATCTCGTGAGTTTTAGTATAGGTCTTTCAGTTTTGTAGGTTCTCTGTTGAATTTCCATCTTCAATGCAATCTGTTGGTTATTTATACAATTTACGATATATTACGTATGTATCTACATTATAGAATATTATTTCAGGTCTAATTTAGATACCTATTCTTCATTTTTAGTCTTTTATATATCTTCTTTCATCCTGTTACAATATTTGGCGTAGTTATTATAGATATAGAACAGACGATTTGTTACAAATTTGGTCTTGCTGTTAGGGTATTGTATATTTATTGTACGACCATTCTTCAATATTTAGGAGGAGTTAGAGAGACCCCTAGGCAAAAGCTCATTCTGTTTATGCTTGTTTGTGTAAATGGGCCGATTTATTAGGATGAATACCGTAATGTAGTACAATTTTTATGTAAATTATAGCAGAGTAGAGAACCTCATTTAGCTATTTTATATATGTTCCTGATGTTATGTTTTTTTTCCACGTGAATCATAGGATTGTATGTTTAAGAGGTGTAAGTCCGTACTGCATCTTTGTGGAATTTTCGTCATTGATCCCTACCAAATGTGTAGTTTAACGTTTAGATGATAATTTACTGTATGGATGGGTCATAGTTTAGAGGTGGTTTACACTCTTTGGTTGTCATTTTTGGAGTTCATCCATGTTCAACGGGATGTATCTTTGTTCGAGGCTGTTCAGAGACGATGGGTTAACAGATGCGAGGTACGTCTGTGGCATCGTATCATGACTGTGTGTTACCTGTAAATTTGCTATATATCAGTGGTAGATTGCTGAGAAGTGACCTAGTAAAGCATTATAGAGTTCATTTTTATGACACAGTAAGCTTGGATTTGTACTCCCAGAGGCATAGCATCAATTAGGTCTAGGAATTTATTATAGATTTGAATGGTATGATAGCATATAATAACATTTTTCACATTAACTCAGCGTTAAATGTCAGTTATTTTCGGTATGGCTGTTATGTTAGTATACGATCTTTGTCATGAACGATCATGTCGGATATTGGAGTAGGCTTCATCATCTGAGTGCGGTAGGATACGCCGTATATAATAGTTAATCGTTGTTGCTTAGGGTAGAGTAGAAAATCTTATTTAGCTATTTTTTTTAGATGTTGGTGTATATTTTGATTTGATATCATAGGAATATATCTGTATTTGATATAAATTTGCCAATTTTCATGGGATGTTGGGTGTAAAATACGCTTATTTGAATGTAAATATTCAAAAATTTGGTGTGTTTCCCCTCTTGAGATTGGATTTGGGTCCGGTTCCATATTGCCTTGGAGAACTATTTTACCGGATTTGTTTTGAGTGTTAGTGTTGAAATTTTTCAATAATTGAATGAACATCTCAATTATGTTATACAATCGCAGGTCTTTGCTAGATGCATATTCCCGCAAGTCTTACTTCTATAAATGTTTGTATTTCATTTGCAGTTTAGACACTTAGAAGTTTTTTATTAATTCAGGATTCGTTAGGAGACTGCGTTCCCATTCAGAATATTTGACTTTTCGACCATTCACCAGATCCACTGTAGCATTTTTCACTGAAGGTCTGTAATGATGGCCATAATCCTAACTCATTCTAACCTAAAATTACCAAGGATTGTATATTATCCCCCGTTTCATACTCATGTTAGGTATTTTCTTCATTGATTTAACCTTCATCCTTATCAAATCTATCCACTTGACCCTGTAGTTTTACCAATCTTTACTAGATTGTGTGCCTACAT